>CAJDSM010002018.1:353-12853 GCA_903981925.1 Ostrea lurida
CTTGTAAACTATTGAGACCATATATTTCCTTATATTGATACAAGTTCATTGACACATGTGTGGAGGGCCCCTGGGGTCACAACTGCCTCTGTCCTTTAAAAAATGCTTTAACTATTGAGATCCTCACCCTAAAACATGTATTTTTTGATCTTGTTGTGGGCAAGCTTGTTGACACATATATGGAGGGCCCTTGGGGTCATGACTGACCCCTGCCCTGATTATTTTAAAACTTTTGTGATCCCAACCCTTTAAGACCATATAGGTATTTTTTTTTGTGTATTTTCAAAGACAAATTTTAAAGAAACTAAAAAGACCCCAGGGGCTATGCCTGCCCCAATCTATTCATACATGGTTCTCTGTTTATTGATGAATGTTCATTTATGGGTATTGAAGATACAGAGGTTAACTCTAGTCCATACCTTTGAATAGTGGCACATTGGTAAATCCCAGACTTCTGCTTTTCTCAATGAAGCACATCGCTCAGGTGGTGATGTGGCCCATGGGCTCTTGGTTTTTTTTTTTTTTAGCTTTTTGATCAAAATTTGTCTCTTGTCGTTGTTGTAAACTTTTCACATTTTCATCTTCTCCAGAACCACTAGGCCATTCAGCCAAAACATGGTAAAAATCAATCCTTGGGTGAAGGGGATTCAAGTTTGTTCAGAGGAAGGACCAGGGCCCCATCAGAGGGGAGATAATCACGAAAATGCAAAAATAGGGTGGTGTCATTTAAAAATCTTCTCAACAAGAACCACTGGGCCATAAAAGCTGACACTATAAGCTTCATCTTCTAGTGGAGATTCAAATTTGTTCAAATCATGGCCCCCCGGGGTACGGTGGGGCCACAATAGGGGATCAAAATTTTACATGTGAATATATAGGGAAAATCTTAAGAACCCCTAGATGAAGTGATATACCAATTATCAAGTGCAGTTTCAGACAAAAGTGTGATGAGATATTAATTGAACATTAAAACTCAAAAATATTGACCAAGTCAGTTAACAAGCAAAAGGTCTGAATTTGGTATGTGCAGTATGGGATCCCTAGTAAAATTGATAAACCAAATTGTAAGTGGCTATGATATGCATCTGCTGAGAAAAATGCAATGAAAATATGTGTTTCGGATGGACAGGGGTAATACAGTATACCCCTCTCCTTCGGGATGGGGTATAACAATGAAAAATTGACATTAAGTAAGTATAAGCATGTATTTAATACAATATTTTAATTATCACTTCATGCACTTTTAACTTTTGACAGAAATGAAGTATGATACAATGTATTGGGAAATGAAGGAACATCTAGTAAAGATGATATACATGTACCTAAGATAAGGCCATGCCAGATATTCTCATCCACATAAATAATAGATTAGTGATGGGGGCACTTAAGGAGCAGAGTATTACTGTTACTCAAGCAAACATAGCATAATATTTGTATCATAATTTCATAAAGTGATAGCATGAAGAGCTATTTACAGGCAGTGTTAATACATACATCTATGTAGTAATACATTTACCAAAGTATCTGACAGTGCATTTCATATAAGTCAGTTCTGCATCATTTTAAGAAATTATAGCACATTACTACAAAACCCATAAGAAAGATGATTCAAAATCTTCAAAACTGATACAGTTTATGAAAATTTATTTTCTTACACATTTAAAAAATATGCAAACTGCTGTTGAGCAGTATGCATGTACCAATCATAACCACATAATGACATTTAAGAACTTAAAGAACAAACACAGATTTGTTAGACAACATACAACCTATCGTAGATAAAATTCCTACAAATAAATTTAATTTTGCAACTCTCTGTGGCAGTTTCTGTAAATTGTCATCTCGAAACACTCGCTCCAAACTGAAGGCTTCTGGGACACAGACTAGAGGCATGAACATCCAGGAGGACAAATGAAGTCCCATTAACACAAATATAATGAATGGCACAAATAATAAAAAAGCAAAGAAGAAATAAGAGCCAGTTTTCCCTAGAAGAATGGCCATTGTTACAATTCCAGCCCTACGGTCCGATTCCATATCTCTTGTGTTGTTGGCATGGAGAATAGATTCTGTATTTAAAGCTAATGGCAGTGCATATAGTATAGGCATCATTGACAAATGCCCTGTTTGACTCAGGTATGCGAACATAACTGTAAGCGGCCCAAATGTCAGAAATATCAACAGATCTCCCAAAGCGATATATTTCAGTCCTAGTCCACCAGTGTATAGGAAACTAGACGACAGTCCGCCAAAGTACATTAAAGCAAGATGTTCCATCTTAGCTGGAGATATCAATGTCAATATAAAACATCCTAAGCATCCCACGATGTAAAACAAGGCTCCCAGATTTGAGACTACAGCTGGTGGTAATACATTGTCAACCAATGTTCTATCATCACTCGTTTTCTTGCTATCAATTCCTTTCAAATAATCAAAGTACGTGTTCACTAAGTTCCCAGCGGCGTGAACCGACAGCGCTGATAAACAGGTTACCAAAAATACACTTAGGCTGAATTCCGAAGTGGCTTTATAGGCTAGTGTGCTTCCGAAGGCAACAGGCGTCAGTGAAACTGTGAACGACCACGGACGTAGAGCTACAAAATATTTTCTGAGACTTAACGATAATGAAGCCATCCTCGAGGTGTCCTTCATTTCAGTGTGGCTGGTGCAATTCTTTGTGCCATTTATATCATGTTTCGTCGAGGTTCCCATCATGCCGTAAAATGAAACAGGAAGCGTAACACATTTTAGTTGTCGTAATAATTTAAAAGATAGGCAGTCATAGGGCAGTCAAACGACAAGAAGAAATAGTTTTTGAATAATGGTAAATAAATTGATTACTCAATTTTACAATAATGAGGATATACGTTGAATTTCTTTGTATGATTGTCGTAAAATTTTGTTGACTTCCGGTACATATGCGCTTGGTTTGCAGGAGGGCATGTTCATCGCTAGAAAATGCCTTGATTTTTAACACTTTCAGTTTCATCGTTGTAGAATATTGCTAGTAAGACTTGTAAGCATTGAATTTTTTTATTTGAACAGTGCAGAGATATAGAAATGATATGGTAAAGGGAAATATTGTAATTTTCCTTGCAGAAATGCACCCCTTTAAAAAACAAACAAACATAAATATTATCCCATATTTTATTATTCATTTCAATATATTTAAACGGGAGTAAACCCCTGTGCGTGATCCAGATTGTCAAATATTTGTCACAAGTTAATATCATTCTAATTTAGCAGGATTGTACAAGAATCAAGATGGCACAGCACCTTCAGGAAATCATCTCTCAATTTGTCACCAGTCTTAAAAACAAGAATGAAGATGTCAGAAATAAGGCTGCGATGGATTTGTACCGCTTTGTGGTCACTGAGCTACGGGAAATGCCTTCAGAGTACCACACTACGTTTATGGATAAATTCAATCATTTTATCTTCGAGATGGTATCTAGCTCTGACATGAATGAACGTAAAGGGGGCATATTGGCAATAGGTTTGTCTGAATCTTTGAAATTTATTGACTTGTTCAAATATTTGAATAATTGTAGGAAAATCTAATATTACTCTGACAAATTAATTGTCAAGAGAAACGAACTATTTATATGCAACTGTGAAAAAAAATTCTTTACAGTTAGTCTCACAGGAGTTGATGTTGGAAATACTTCAACCAGAATCAGCAGATTTTCAAATTACCTACGGAACCTTCTTCCCTCCAATGATGTATCGGTGATGGAGATGGCAGCTCGTGCTGTGGGTTGGCTTGCTTACTCTTCAGGGTCGTATGCTGCGGAGTATGTAGAACACGAAGTGAAGCGCGCACTTGAATGGTTAACTGGTGATCGCCAAGAGAGTAAACGATTAGCTGCTGTAAGTAGCATTCTCTGTATTCATTTACAAGTGGATGGGCAAATTTACTAAATGCAAGAATCAAACACTACAATTAATTCAGTTGAGAAATACATTAATTGTGCTAAGACACTTTTAAATACTTTGCACTAATCTTTTTAGACATCAGTACATTGGGTATTGTCTCTTAGAATTGGTGCATTCTAGGGGGTTGTTTGTTTGTTTGGGTTTTTTATTCTACATCTTTCTTTTGTTGTATTCTGCTCAAGATAATCATTACAATATTGACAGCATCAGTTGACCAAATTAGATCTGGAAGTGCTCATATTTCATAATTACTTAAGCTAATACCTGGATGACAGAACGATCTAAGCTCATTCTTATAAACTGCTATCTCACCATAAAACTTTTTGATGTGCTAATATCTGAACAGATCATGAACTCAAAGCAAAATCAAAATTATAGGTATAATACTGNCTATCTCACCATAAAACTTTTTGATGTGCTAGCAGCTAATATCTGAACAGATCTTGAACTCAAAGCAAAATCAAAATTATAAGTATAATACTTTATTAGTTTATTTGTCCTAATGAGTGCCCAGAGTGCTTAGAAAATTAGAATTAGGTCTGTCTGTTATGAATCTTGCATTGTGTAATAGATGTGTAAAGCATAAATCCATATTTTAACATATTCATTAAACTGCATCCCCATCTAAAATGCATTTTCAAAGAAGTAAATGTCCCCTGTACTCTAGGAATATCATAACATAATATCACAAATCCATTTTCTGGATGGTAAAGCGTCCAGATTGATTGTATCTGGATGAATGAAACCCGACTGTTTGTTACACATGTTGCATCTGGATTAATGAAACACCAACTATATGGTGCACACAAACTAACATCATCAAACAATTTTGGACTTTCTTTTATGATGACTGAATTTTACAGTGAAAATTAAATGTAAATGTTCTAAGGGTGCTTCATGTTGGTTATTGTGCAGAATGTATGATACAGTTTGCTTTTTATGAATGTTTAGGTACTGGTGCTGAAGGAATTGGCTGTGAACACTCCTACATTCTTTTTTCAACAAGTTCAACAGTTTTTTGACTGCATTTTTAATGCTGTAAGGGACCCAAAGGTACAAGAAAGTCTATATGATTTGTATTTTATGTAACAACAAGCTATAGAAGATCTGATTTCATGAAGCTGCATATTTCCACATTTTCATTTAGTACAATGTCTTCTTAAAACATTTCTTGCATGTTAATCTATGACTCTGATCTTGAGAAATTAAATTCATGCAAAATATCCAAAAATATTTTATGTAACAACAAGCTATAGAAGATCTGATTTCATGAAGCTGCATATTTCCACATTTTCATTTAGTACAATATCTTTTTAAAAACATTCTTCTTGCATGTTAATCTATGACTCTGAGAAATTAAAGTCATGCAAAATATCCAAAAATACAAATGTCAGGTAATGCATGCATGTATTCCAAAAGAAAACCTGTTCTATAAATAGAATTATAGAATACGATTATTTCTATTCACATTTACCAACATTTTTGTCAGTAAAGAAATTTATGCTATTTCAATGTTATTTATTTCTCAATAAAAATGCTGAGATTTCAACTTGACATAATAACCTGAATTTTATAAAATATACACGTAGGAATGAACGTCTGGGTTGTATATTTGGATTTATGTGGACAAATGAAGCTTTGAATACTTCCTGATACTGCTTTCTGTTTATAACGAACTTATAACTATGCTCATTGTGCAGTGATATTTATCCCCCTATACGAGGAAAATAACAAAGATTTTTTCTTTATAACGAAGTTTGGATAAATGAATTGTTTTTTGTTGACTTGATTGTTTTACTAGATTACATTCCATTGTTTTGTTGATTGATTACAATGTATAAATTTATAATTCTTCTGATAAATTCCACACGTAGCCGAATTTCGAGAAGGAGCAGGGCAGCTCTGCGAGGAGCCCTGGCAGTAACCTCACAACGGGAGAGCAGGCCACGCAGAAAGCACGTGGTACAAGGTACGGCCTGTTGGATAAGATTATTATAATCATGTTTTTGTAGTAAAATTGTGAACCGATAGTAAGCCAGATTAGTGGTTTGTAAGCATGAAAAAATGGATTTTTTATGCCCCAGCCATAAAATGGCCGGGGGCATATAGTATTACCCTGTTCCGTCATTCCGTCATCATTTGGTTTCCGTTCATTATCTCTGCAATGGTTGCACACATTCAACTCAAATTGGTATATGGATATATCACAGGAAGAGAGGAACATCCTATTGTTTTGAAGGTCAGAGGTCAAAGATCAAGGTTGTAGTGTCACTTTGTTAGGAAAATGTTTGTAGGTAGGATACAGACCAAACTGTAAGCTTCAGGATATTTACTGCTTCATTCTTGGTACAATTGTTTACCATGATTAAAGGAAGAAAGCCTATTATTTTTGAAGGTCAAGGTGTACCAATCGTTATCTCCAAGTTCTTATAGTTTGGTACAATTGATTATCATGATAAGAGGAAGATGCCTATTGTTTTTGAAGGTTAAGGTCGTAGTGTCACTTAACAGGAAAACATTATAGGCAGGATACAGACGGAACTGCAAGATCCAGGATCTTACAACTTGGTGCATTTGATTACCTTGATAAGTGGAAGATGCCTATTGTTTTGTCAAGGTCACTGTCAGCTATTAGGAAAACCTTATAGGCACTATAACATAACCTGTCAGCGCAACTCCTCTGAAACTACTTATCCAAATTTTACGAAAATTGATATGAAGCAAGGACATCATACAGTCCCTGAAACGTACTACTTTACCATTTTCCGTGCATGCTGCGTGCGGTCACTGCGTTTAGTCATTTTTCATTCATTGTTCAGGGTGCGGTCACCGTGCGTTCTCCGTTCACCAAATTGTAGTCAGTGTGCGGTCACCGTTCGTTCTGCGTGCAATCACCGTGCGTGTGGTAAATGGTAAAGTAGAATGTTTCAGGGACTGTATCTAGTTGTGCATATTACAAGGAAAGTTTGATCCTCAAATTTTTAGGAGTTATGCCCTTTAAACTTAGAATTTTGCCAAACTCTTCACAAGTAAATCTTGTTAGTTACAGTTACTTTAAAACCAATCAACTGACAGCATGGGGAGGGGGTTGGGTGGAGACATTAATTCCATTCATTGTGTTGCCTCCAAAATAAACTTTGATTAATCACTTATTTCTCCCTTCAGATTTTAGTGAGTGAAGATTATTGGTACTAGGAAATCCTATACACAGGTATGGATTCGAATGTCTTTTCTTTTCCTGTTATAGTGCACAACTCCCATGGAATCCAAATTATACTTGTATTTCTTCTATCATTAAACTCTGTAGACAAAAAAATATATTGTAAAGAAAATGCTTTTAATGGTAATAATATTTTGATTTAATAATTTTTAGACTCTGTGTTCAGTATGTGTACCTGCCATTAATAAAGACAGACTTAAAGGAAATTGTGGAACAATGGAATAGTCATTCCATTCGGCGACAGAAATTGGGAGATACAGTACATGGCATTCCAGATGTATTGTTTAAAATCCAGAGATTGTAGGTTAGAACAAGTACTTTAAGCATGATTAACTTTTATGGAAATGCCGTGTCAGACTTTTTAGCTCACCTCAACCGAAGGTTCAAGTGAGCTATTCTGATCGCCTTTTGTCCGTCGTCTGTCTGTCTATCTGTTAACTTTTCACATTTTCGACTTCTTCTCAAGCACCGCTGGGCCAAATTCAACCAAACTAAATACAAATCATCCTTGGGTTCTGTTAAAATGAAGAACCAGGCCTCCATCAAAGGCGAGATAATCACGAAAATGCAAAAATAGGGTGGGGTCATTTAAAAATCTTCTTCCTAAGAACCACTAGGCCAGTAAAGCTGAAATTTATATGAAAGCTCCCGGATATAGTGGAGATTCAAGTTTATTCAGATCACGACCCCTGGGGGTACGATGGGCCCCAAGTTTTACATATGAATATATAGGGAAAATCTTATAAAATCTTCTTCTAAAGAACCACTGGGCCAGAAAAGCTTCCTGATATAGTGAAGATAAAAGTTTGTTCACATCATGACCCCCAGGGGGATTGTGGGCCACAATAAGGGATCAATATTTTACATGCAAATATTTAGGGGAATTCATTTAAAATCTTCTTCATTGAACAGACGAGTAGATATTTACCGGAAGCTTCCTCTGTGTGAGTAGATTTTTAAAAGTTGTTTTAGATAATGCCATCGGAGGGTTGGATGGGGCCACAATAGGGGATTAAAGTTGCTACTACTGCTCTTCTTAGTGAAGCAGTGCTCAGGTGAGCGATGTGGTCCATGGGTCTCTGTTAAAATATTCACAAGCTAGGTATATATTTCCCATAATTTTTGTAAATTAATGCATATGTGAGCACAATTGGTTTTTAATAGCATAAAATTTGAATTATTTCCAAAAGCTTTATTGAATGAATGTTTTGTTTGCCTTATACTTGTATTTTCCAAAAACATTTTTTTTATTTATTTAGGTGCATCACAATACTTGCATGCAGTTCATCAAAATAGAGCTTCTCATTTACAGAGACTTGTATCGAACAGTTTCAAAGATATTGATTGGATTTTACCTGTGTGGCAACATCCATTTTGCATGAGAACGATCTTCCTCTGCCTGACACCCTGAGAGACTGGACCTATGCTCGTTATCTCTACATATATTTGAAGGAACGCTTTACACATTTAATGACTCTTTGACTCTGTTGAATATGTCATTGTTATTTGGTTTTTGGGGTTTTTTTTTTTTTTTTTGTTAGCTTTCTTTTGTTTTTTTTGGGGGGGGGATATAGTGATCTGAAATGCCAGATGATTACATTTATTGCCTTAGAGAGTACATGATACCTATTGATATTCAGGTCACAAGACAAAGGTCAAATCGCTGCTCTTGACCCCATGTGTGGTGTTTTCCACTCAATATCTTTTGACCCATTGCTTAACAACTGAAATTGGTACAGAAGTTGCCATTTGGAAGTAGATGATCCCTATTAATTGCAGGTCAAATTCCTGGTCTTAACCCCTGTGTGGTGGTGTGCACTCAATATCTTTTGACTGCATGCTTTGCTTGATAACAACCAAACTTGGTATGGGGTTGCCCTAGAGTGTAGATGATCTTTATTGATTATCAGGTTATATTTTTTGACTTGTACAACATAAAAATTTTATAATACCTTGAACAAAGAGTGATTTTGGAGCATGGGGGCATGTTTGTTTCTGAAACATTTCTTGTCTTTCCATTTCTTTTCACATATTAAGTCGAAGCATGTATGCAGCTTATTTGTGGACCACTTCAGCAGTGTTTTAAATAGGGATGTCAAAATGAGTAAATTTCTTAGTCGATTATTCGATAGCTTTAGTCGAGACTATTCGATTATTCGGTGATGTTGCTCTGTTCATTGTATAACATACACATAAATGTATCCAGTACAATTTCCTAACATATTTTACATGTATTTAGTTTTACATGTTCCAACAACCAGATGTATGTACAAAAGGCATATTGAATTAGAGAAACGCATATAGAATGATATATATATACCATCTTTAAGATCAACTATAATTTATTTACAGAGACTAACTTAATTACGACCCTAGCGGGTCTTCATCAGGTTTAAAGCAAATCATGTTCACAAAAGTATACATGTACATATGCACGAGTTTGTACAACATTAGAGCCATCTATTAATTTAGATTTAACTTCAATGAAAATTCGTCATGTAAAGGCACCGTATGGAATAAACATGATAAACACCTTGAGTGTGTATAACAATACGAAGGAGTAAATTACCGCCTCAATTGTGAAAGTCCTGTTAGGTAGACCCCCAATGAAAACATCCATTAGACTTGTACAATTCATTAAAAAAAAAATGTGCGACACTCCTTTTAAATATTGGCATTTTGAATACCCCCACCCATGCATTGGAACACATACTTGTAAACATGTATATTTTTAAAAGGACATAATCGCTCATTCGCTTTATACAGATTTTTTATTTTAAATTGATTTTAAAAATTGCATTTCCGCTGTGTCTGCAGGTTGTTTACGTAGTTTGATGCAAGTAAATCTGTAGATGAATCGAAATTGCTTTGCAAATGAATTATCGGAATGTGCATATATTTTTTTCTGGCAATTTCAGAATATGACAGGACACCGATATAGGTAAATTATTAGTATGCTAAAATATTTACTGACTATTTGACTAATTTTTTTTAGTCGAACGTCGATGTTATCGAAAGACTATTCGAATAGTCGAATATTTGTGACATCCCTAGTTTTAAATAACAGTGCGCATGACTGTCCAAAATGCATAAATTTTGACACAAGCGTGTAGATGCCCGACAGGACATGCACAATATCAGCATTAAAATTTAGCTGTATCATATCTAGTTTATATACATGTATTGGTAAAATGTTTACAACACTCCAAGGATCTTTATGAAATTATATACATGTATATGGTAGGGATTGAAGCAAAGAGAATTGAGTCCAATTATTTTCGCACAATTACCTTTATTAGAACTGCATGTATATTTTTAGATTAAAAGTAATTTTTAGCATGTTGATTCTTTTCGATTCTTTTCACAGGTCTAGTAGGTCTACAGCTTACAATTTTTATAGTCAGTCCTGTCTGCTTCATAATTTCAATACACTCTGGTCTTCTCTTGTCTACCAAAACCAGAGTCGCTACCCTGCCGTCATTCTGTAATGTGTAGTAGGCACCCATCCAGGTGTCAACCAGAGATTTAAAGCTAGGACCTTCTTTGAATCATATGATTCAAAGACATATGTCACATGTTATGATGTATAAAACTATTGAAAGCAAAATCAGAAAACAATACATTTTACTGTATTTAAGATTGTAAGGCCATGTTATATGTATTGTTAACAAGATCTGTGTAATAAATAATAAAAATAATATTTAATTGTCTGTGATTATAAATGATTGATTGATTATTTGTTGTTTTTCGTCCCATGGAGAATATTTCACTCATATTGAGACATCACCATTGCCGCAGAAGGGCTACAAATTTAGACCTATGCTTAGCACTCGTGGCTTTTTAGTAGTGAGGGTTCTTTTGCACGCCACACATGCTGCGACACGGAACCTCCATTTTTAAGGTCCAACTGAAAGACCTGTGATTTTCAATTCTAATTGCCGAGCTCTTGGCGAAGGAGCAATCACTACCTATTTTCACGTCTTGGGTTTGACGCGGCCGAGCCCGGGGCTCGAACGTACGACCTCACGAGGCGAGAGCAATACCACTGAACCACTGCCACTAGTATGATTATGAATGTGTTTTTGCTGTCTGATAGGCTATTGTTGCACCATTGAATATTAGTAGATGTTAAATATGGAGTGCCAAATTAACATAAACTCAATTGAAGATTATTCTAATTATTTAAATATATTATTAATTCATATAATGTATGCAATAATTTAAATGAATTATTGCTCTCTTCAATTGAAATAATGATATCATTAATTAAATTAGGGAGAGGAATAATTCTTTTAAAGGGAGCAATAATATAATTGGAGATATCTCTAATTCAACATATTCACAGTTCATTGCTCTCTTTAAATGAATTAATGCACATATTCATTCCTCATAGAAAGGTATTATAAATAATTGAAAATATCTTTAACTGAATTAAAGAGATCATTAAATTAAATTTTGGGAGCAATAATTCCACCACATTAATAGAATTGATGAGTGTTTGAATTAATGTGCACATTAAATGAATTGTTGCTCTCATTAATGTATGTATTGCTCTCATCAATTGAATTAATGTGTGCATTAAATCTGCAGTTATTGCTCTGTTTAATAGAAGTAAGGTGTGCTTTAATTCAATAAATGAGAGCAAGAAATGAATTAATGCGTGCATTAATTCAATTGAAGAGAGCAGATATCTTTAAATAATTAAAGATATCTTCAATTATTTGAGTTTGTGTTAATTGGCGCGTTCCGTAGTCGAAGGTCAATGTGTGTCCGGGTAGCATAGTGGTTAAAGCACTGGCTTCTCACCGCTGCGACCCGTGTTCGATCCCCGTGATCGGCAGTGGCAGTATGTGAGAGGGCATGGTGGTCGCCCACTCGGACACATGGGTTTCCTTTTTGGAAGCATTATACAGATTTGTGGTTGAAAAATTATCACATGTATGCTAAATATTTTCAGAATCACCATGTCTGTTCTTGGAAATAGACTGTACAAAGCCTTCGCTGACCAAGAGCACTGTGACATAAAACTTCAACTTCAAGATGGCACACTTCTGAAAGCGCACAAGATAGTCCTCGCTCTTGGCTCCAAATGGTTTGAGGTTCGTTTAGGAGGAAACTGGGACACAGAGGCTAATGTTGTGAAATGTGACATTCATTCAGGTGAAGTTACGAGAGCAATGATCGAGTTTTTGTACACATCTGAAATTGTCATTGCAATGGATAATGCTGAAGAAATTTTCCAAGTGGCAGATTATTACAATGCTGAAGATCTAATCAGGAAATCTAAAGAGTTTTTCGAAAATAACATGACCAACAATAACATTTTAAGGATTCTCACAATTAG
>CAJDSM010002018.1:17853-19454 GCA_903981925.1 Ostrea lurida
ACAAATGCTTGAAATGCAACAAAGAAATAAAGTAAGTACAGTGTACAATACAATGAATATATGCAAATGCACTGCCATGAAAGAAAACTGTCATGCCTGCAGTGTATCATCACTGCTGAATGGCCTGCTTAACGACATTCCTCCATGAACTTTGTAGATAATGGTGATAAATTTTCCTTCCTGGGGAAAGGCTGTTTCAGTTTCATCTGCCATCTAAATAAAAAAAAAAAATATTTGTTTGAAAAGATAACAAGAGGCCCACAGGCCTTAACGGTCACCTGAGTATCATATCCCACACAAGGGAGTCTCATATTTGCATTACTAAGTCTCAATATGGAGTCTTTGGTTCACATGTTAACATCTTATAATCATTCAAAATATGCATATGATTCCTATTCATATACACTAGAAGATAATTATCATTTCAATCTCACAAAAGGTGTTCACCATTTAAGAATTTTTAATGAAAACCATATTGCTGCTTTAATGTCCGGTGAGCTTGACCTTTGAACCCCAAATTCAATAACGAACATCTTTGACCCATGGGTACTTCATACGTATGATTGGTGACTATAGGTAGAAAGGATAATGCTGAAAAGCCCAGAAATCATATTGCTGCTTTGATGTCCAGTGTACTTGACCATTGGACCCCAAATTCAATAAAGAACATCTTCATCTCATGAGTAGAAATTATATAGTGACTCTCTAAGGTAGAAAGCATAATGCTCTAGAACACAAAAACCATATTGCTACCTTGATGTCCAGTGTATCTGATAATCCGTATAGGATTTTATATTTCGCAAGCTATTTTACATCCACACCTCTCTTAGATCCACCTTAATTGTAGAAATTATTGGATCCTCTTGTCCAGGCAATATGCACATCTACAAGAGAGCTGTAAAGCATTGTACAAATATCAAATCTACTGATAAGCGTTTACAAGCTACACCCTCCACCCTGTTGGATCCCCATAACTTGAAGGAAAATAATTGGATCCTCGATCCTGTCCTTACAATATGCACATCTACAATATGGCAATGAAACGTACAAAGTTTCAAGGCTATTTGATAGACGTATAGAAGAAGAAGTGTTCCCAAGCTATTCTTCACCTTCCACCCCTGTTGGATCTACCATAAATTGAAGAGAAAATAATTGGATCCTCTGTTGCTAAATATGTACATCTACAAAGGCAAGGAAGCACTGTACAAATTTCAAGTCTATCTAATAAGCAGTTTAGGATGAGAAATCATTCATGAGATTTTGTGACAGACGACCAGAAATTACGAAAACAATATGTCACCCCCTGGAAAAGGAGAGACATAATTCCCTATAGTGGCACATGTATACATGCGCCTTAAACTTTAAATTCATCAATAAAGCATTTTACAAACTTTCTTCCTCTTGATCTTCTTGTCCATCAACTAAAATGAAAGTGAAATTACATTAAAAGAGCTTGCTCACAAGCACTAAAAGGTAATACAATGTACATGTATATACATGTATAAGAAAATTAACATAATTTTTTTTTTTTTGGTGGTTATTTTAGATATAATGCTCATATGGCACTGATCGAATCATTTAAACACATCAATTTTGAGAAA
>CAJDSM010002019.1:0-10348 GCA_903981925.1 Ostrea lurida
TTATACCCTTTGTTAGAATGTCATTTTCGTATTCGATTTGACTACGGGTATTCTCGTTTACTTTGTTTCGACTAGGGGCTCACGGCGAGTGTGACCGGTCAGCAGAAGATGCTTACTCTTCTATAGCACATGTTCCTGCCTTCGCTTTTGTCGTAGGGCCGTGTTGCATTACATTCGATTTTGTATATATGTTTGTTTGGAATTATTATTACGTTTAACACATTGTTTACTTCGCCAATTTATATGAAGTCAGCAATCTGCAAAATATATGATAGATATAATAATCCAATTAGGAAAAAAAACATCTTTTCGATCAAAATGCTGTCTAACTTATCTTAAATTGTCTTTGGCGTGTTTTAAATCAATTTTGAATAAGCATTTCTCTGTTTACAAGATAAAGGGCCAGTGGTAGGTGTGACGGGCCTATAATGGAATTTAACTCTTTCTCGACATCTAATCTCTGATGTGTCCAGGGGTCCGTGATATTATAATAGTTATCTCTGTTTGCTATACAGTAAAATACCCGTATCTCGAACATGGTTTATCTCAGATACCCCGCTTATGTCGAAGTCGACAGCCGGTCCTGGCCGTTTTTCTTATATAAATAATTTTAAAAACTCCTGATATCTCCAACACGGTTATCTCGAATACCCTGCTTATGTCGAAGTAATTTCAAGGTTTTGTATAAAGTCATTAATTCATGTAATCCATTGTATGATACATAAGAATGAAAAGCGCTGACTACAGTTATTTAAGAATATATTTTTTATACAGATAAAGAATCACTTTATCGAAACACTAAATAAAGATGTCATTTTTCCCCATGTGCATTTTATAACACAACCACATATTGATCGGCCGCTCCTGTGGCCAATACTAAAATAATTATATAGCTAATGTATGGGTGAAATACAGTATAATTAAAAGTAAAATATTGTGTTCTTATAAATCTGAAGTATGGACATTCTAGTTAAGTAGTGGGATATCTAGTTTATTTTCGTAATAAAAGTACAATCATACCCCCCCCCCAATATATATATAAAGTCGAGTGTATGACAACAGCACTTGCAAAAGTAGAAATTTTCTTATTTGTGTTGGTGATAAACACTGTGCTCTTTTTGTAATTAATTACAGTAGAGTTTATGATGAAATTAATCTTCAATGTCTTGTAAATTTCTGTCTTCTCTAGGTTACGAGCATATTAGTCCAACATCCACCTTTTATGAATATATTGTGACTGTGCGCGTATGTTCAAAATATATAATATGAAATCGCATCATTTTTTCACAAACAAAACTAAGATAATTTGTTTGAAATTCCAATTGTTCTTTATAATTATATAGGTTGAAGCTTTCGTTGAAATTTGAGGCGTACGTGTTTAATGCCAACTTTGTTTGAATTGGTCAATTTCAAAATGTGAATATTTTGTACTGAAGAAGAAGCAGATCAAAATTACAGAATGTACTTACGTTGTATTCCTTGTCATCAAACTATACATGTACAATTTATCTCACGAGGAGATCGTTATATATTACGTTCAGTGTGCGTGCATTATCTGGAAACCACGTGGGCATTTTTTAATCAGTAAACTCTTTTTTAGAGTAGATATAAGTGGTCATCATACGACTACATCTTAAAAGTCACAATTTGATTTCATAGTTTTATATCAATGTCAGGGTCGCACAATTTGGTGTTTTGATTGTGTGTGTGTGTGTGTCAGATGAATACCCTTCTATCTTATTCACAAGGTTACACGGACACATAAACATATTCTATATCTTGATCAGACAAACTACAGAGGTTTGTCAGAAATTCGTCATCATTAAGAATCGATCCTTTTTATTCAATATCTACACAAGAAGGAATCTGAAATTTTCCCAAATCATTACTTTAAAAAATATCCATTACAGATGTTAAAATCCCAGTTGATTGGGGGAAAGATCATGATTGACGAAAGCACGTAACACTTGTTTGATCCGGCAATATGCATGACTATCTGTAATTTTTCAAATATGGAAACCTTTTTTTAATCGTGGGATGCGCATCCTTGATCATTGGTCAGTTTAATTTGCTTGAACACCAACTGTCATACGATCAGAGTTGCTTACGTAATCGAAACTGAAACATGCCCTGGATATATCTTGTGCAGGTATATTTAGCACACGTGTCATTCTCGGCAAATGAACTTAATATATATAATGCACTAGATATTCATAACACGTGTGAAACACATAGATTAACGACATTTGTACCGCTATTTACATAATACCGTGTAAATGTAAATGGTGAGATAATTATTTTCAACATCATTAAACATATAAAGAATTCAAAATGAAGAAGGTGTTTTACGTTGTTCACGGAGCATTTTTTCTATACAAACATGTATCTGTTCTTTTCCCAGGTGCTTACAGTAGTACGTGTTTTTCTTACTCAGTTTTGTTATCATTCTACAAATTATGATATTGATCACAGTTTGTTTTATTTTCATTTTTAAAACTACCCACATTTGCATGTTAGCAATACATGGAGTGACATATAATTCTATTATACGTTACAGATATTAACTTTGAGTACATGTTGCGTTTTTTATCTTTCATTCGTTTGCAACTGTGGGTCCTCCCAATCTGTTTATTGAACAAAAGAATAAGTCGGGTTTGAAAGGTTTCTTATGAACAGTTTATTATCAGGGGATTGGCCTAAATCACTCCCAATAAATATGGGAAACGAACTAAATAAGTATCAACATTAAATTCCTCCCAACTCCCAATGGCTATGGGAGGTAAATATAATTTTACTAGCGTGAATTAATTATTATGAAATATATACCCAGCAAGACATACATCAACTCACATCAACATCATATATAATATTTACAAAGTATTTACCAATCGGTAGTTTTTCTTCCCAGACATGCTGGCGATAGCTTATGAAATGCAGTTATGATTTTGCAGACAGCTGACCGACGTATTTATTGACGTCGATTGTGACGTCATGACGTCACGTGCAACATGTAAACAACCGCCATTTTTAGTCAATGCATAAATCTAGACACACTGAAGTTGAATGCGTGCTATGCGGCGCAACTGTAGCTCTTTGTCATTGCTGGAGTATGGGTATCGCTGATAGTTTGCATCATGGGTTTCGTGATGGAGTTACTATATGTTGGTATGTTGATAATCATCAATTACAATGATACGAACAAATCATCGGCGAGGAATTTCGGGATAACAGGTTCCACCGCCTCACCGATGTGCAACATCCGATAAATATACAAGATAATATACAAAATATAATTTATAAGTAAATATACATGGATTTCATTCCATTTATAAACTATACCCATTTGGGATCGCCTTATATTTTGTGTACTTTTCATAGGGTATGATGTTGCATCATGGCCACATATACTTTGGCAATGGGTTACCGTTTTCGTAACACGGCCCCCTCCCATGTGAAGCACATTCGTACTCGAATAAGAATTCGTCTGATACCAGGGAAAACAAGGAAGTAAGTATGTCCCATTCTTTTGGATATAAAGTAACAACATGTATTGAGGAGTGTTTAAAAGTAATGTATTAAATTATAGTGATATCTAAAATATCAATTGTAACAAGCTTAACAAGTTGAAAATGGCAATGAATAAATGATGAATAGTAGAACAAACATATGCACAAATGAACAGCAAAGAAAAGGTATCAGACATGATAACAAGCATTTGAAACTAATGGATTATTTACAATTAATATGAATAATGATAATTTACAATGCAATAAACAGTTTCACATCACTTGTAGAGAGTTCATCATGAAAATCCTCTTCAGAGTCCGGTGTGAAATGAAACGTTAGCAGCACACACATGATGAAGTACCTCACTAATGGTCCCATAATGAAGACTTGCTGCATAGTTCCTGGTTCCTTTTCTCGATTAAGTCGTCAGTCCACTTAATTTGTAGAATGCGCTTCACGTACAGTTGCCGCATCACCGCACGGTCCGTGGGTAGTATCCTGTGAAACTGTGTTGGTCACGTAAAAAGTCTAGAACAAAGTCAAAGAATCGCGGATTCCTGTCGATGAAATATGTGGCTCCACGATCCGTCTTGTATGGCTTCATGGAACTGTCGGAAACCATAAGGCAAGCCAAGAATCCGGTTCCGCTGTGAGCGTAGGGACAGAGGTTTCAAACAACTCCTACGTTAAGAACGATCCTTTGATCCTGGCAGAGCGCTAATCCTTTGAGGGGCGTTTTTGGTTTGTCTGTTGGTACATAGATCGGAGCCTCCTTTACTTCAGCTAAAAGTGTATGGGTTTTGGAAGGCGTGTAATGGAAACGTGGGATGGTCTGAGGATGAAGGAAGCTGGCAGAGAAGAGCTGGAAGATGAGACTTTGAAGAGCTGGATGAAGAGGAGAATCGCCGAATAGTCGCTTTTTGTCTTTTCACACTGGAGTCGGCCTGTTGCAGTCACTGCAATAGCTGCTTTCGAAGATGGTCCTGACGTTGCGGGAGCTTCAGGAGGTACAGGTATGGGTGCTTGGGCTCACACGACTACTGGAGCCTCAGGAGGTGTTGTAATGGGAGTCGGAACTACAACCGGCTCAATAATGGTTGCTGGAGCCACAGGTGTTGGGACAGGAGTGGGAACGACAACTGGTTCACTCACAACAACCTTTAGATTCTTCTTGGCTGCGGGCCCGGAGGTGTTCCTAGAGGCTTCGATGAAGATAGCTCTCTTTTGTCCCTTCCCTTGGTTGTAGACGTTGATAACTGGCCTTCATAAAAAGGTTTCACGAATTGGCCACGACTCCTCTGGAATTTTCGAATCCTTTTTTTGTTTTTTTTTCTTTTTTTTTTTTTTATTCTTTCCTCCGCAAATGTTCCAGTGGTCTTCTTTACGATAGAAAGGGTGTAGCCTCGCAAGGATGTCTTTGGTCCCTCCTGTTCATTTTTTAGGTGCACTCGGAGCACTGCTATATTGAACCAGAATGGAACTGGTCATGTGTCTTCCGCATGCGCTAGTTGGGTGAACTCCTTATCATTGCATATGGAGCAGTCAATCGTTGAACCTAGGTAAGAATTAATGTATATAAAAGAAAAGTTCTGGGATTCGTGTTAAATACTAAAAACTTCCCATATATAAATATATTTATATAATATAATTGAAAATAGAACTGCAGGGAGTTATGCATAAGTTTAACCAAGTGGTTTGTTTGTCCCTTCATATGGTTTTAAACGATTATGGTGGAATTACACCCCTTGTGTTTTGCATTTTCCCCTATTTGTATAATACGTCATTTTATTTCTCTAGCACTATGTAGGGTCCGTGCCATTTCAGAGATAATTTTTTCTCTATCCCATATTTTGATTTGGGAAAAACACCCTACAGCATCACCTGGGGTGTAAATAATCTGCTGAATTTTAGCATTGTATGTCTAATGTTTTGAAAGATAATTAAGTTTTCCCTGGCAACTCATGAATCAATGCTTAGTTTCTCAGATAGTTATGGGCATAATCAGAACGTTAAATTTGAAACTCATGTTTTTCAGGGGTGACCCGACCCATAACCAAGTCTACAGGGAGAATGACAGGCCGCCCAAATACCATCTCACATGGCTTATCCTATTGATTCATGGGCAGAGGACCGATATGCAAGCATAGTAAAAGGTAACAAGTCATCCCAGTTTTTTCTGGTTCTTGCTTACGAAAGCTGATAGCATTTTTCAATTGTCCTATTTGCCCTTCTATCATCCCATCAGGACTGAGGTCATATAGGGAGTGGTGCGGTTTTATCAATGCCCAGTATTTTTGCACTTTCCCTGAAACATCAGATTCAAAAGTTTGCCCTTTGTCTTGAGTGAATTGCATGGGAAACTCCAAATGGAAACTACATGGTTTACCAATTTTTGGGCCACCGTAATAGCTTTCTTGTTTCTTATGGGGATTGCGTCAATCCATTTGGTGAAATAATCACCCATTACTAAAATGTAAGAGTTTTTCTTGTGAGTCATGGGTAAGGGCCCTAATATGTCCACAGCCCATCTTTCCATTGGAGCTCCTACAATATACTTTTGTAGGGGTGATTTTGGTGCTTTAGATGGTGATTTTCTAGCTGCACACTTGTCACAGCATTTACAGAAATGTTTTATATCTTGGGACATTTTGTACCAGAAATACCTATCTCGGGCTTTGGACAGAGTTTTATTAATCCCTAAATGACCGCCCGTTATGTTACAATGAATTTCACTGATAACTTTCCCAATAATAGATTTTGGGAGTACTATTTGAAATTTAGGTATGATACTTTCCCATCTATGATATAAGATTTCATTTTGGTAGAAAAGTGAGTCAAATCTTGCCCAATAATATTTGCAAGTTTCACTCGTATGGGAGATATCTTCCCATTTGGGTTTTACTTTCTTTTCAACCCATGTCAAGATTTCTTTTATGTCTGTATCATTATGTTGTAAAAGTGTGATACTGTTTTCTGGATTGGTGTCTACCATAAGAGTTCACCCTGTGTTTCAGATTCAGACCCACTGGGTGTGGAGATGTGAGATCTGGTAACAACAGTACATCTTCAAGTATGTCTACTGTGGGAATATTGTCCAGTTTTTAATCTTTTTATCCACATTGGATTTATTTTTCTGATCTGATTCACCTGAGCTATTGATTTCAGTGTGGGTTCCAGAGTTGGCATTATGGTTGGGGTCTTTAGTTTCTGCTCTACTGCAGTGCTTGCAGTCAAACTCAGTTTGATGGCAAGGCCTTCGGGATAGTCCATCGGCATTGCCATGGGAGCGACCCGCTCTGTGTTCTATTTTGAAATCGTATGAAGACAAAAGTTCAAACCATCTCGCCACTTGTCCTTCTGGATTTTTGAAATGCAATAGCCATGTGAGAGATCCATGGTCTGTTCTGACCTTGAATGGTTTCCCATACAGATAATGGTGAAAATGTTTGACTGAGCTGACAATTGCCAGTAATTCTCGTCTGGTGACACAGTAGCGACGTTCAGCTGCGCTGAATGTCTTGCTATAATAGCAAATGACCTTTTCCAGCCCGTCTTGTACTTGAGAAAGTACGGCTCCCAAACCAAGGTTAGAAGCGTCTGTATCAAGGATAAATAGTCCTTGTTCATTAGGATAAGACAAAATAGGAGCACTAGTTAAGGCCCTTTTCAGTTGGTCAAAAGCAACTTCACAATCTTCGTCCCACACAAACTTTACTGAAGATTCAGTCAGTTTGTGCAAAGGTCTAGCAATATCAGAAAATTTGTATATAAATTTTCGATAATATGAACAAAAACCTAAGAAACTCCTGACTTCCCTTACATTTTTAGGGATGGGCCAAGTTTTGACTGATTCTAGTTTAGAGGGATCTATCACCATCTTCGCTTACTATATGTCCAGAAAGGGAACTTCTTTTTGAAGCAGTAAGCATTTCTTGGGATTCATTTTCAAATTAGCTTCCCTTAGTCGTGTAAAGACTTGTTTTAAATTGGTTAAATGCTCATCAAAAGTTTGTGACAAAATAATAATGTCGTCAAATAAACTAGACATATTTTCCATGAAAGACCTGACAAAACTCTTTCCATGAGTCTTTCAAATGTTGCACCTGCATTGCATAATCCAAATGGCATATTACAAATTGCCAATGTCCACCCCGGGTATAGAAAAAGCAGTTTTAGGCTTATCTTCAGGTGACATTTGTACTGCCAATACCCACTTTTAAGATCTATGGTAGAAAACAACGTGTCCCAGACAGGGCATCTAGCGTGGTATCTATCCTTGGTATAGGATAACTATCCTTAATAGTAACATCGTTTAACTTTCATAGTCAATACAGAACCGATTGTCCCATCCTTTTTCTTTACAAGGACTATGGGAGAACTCCATGGACTGTTTGATGTTTCTATTACCTCTTTCGAGCATATCGTTTATCTCCCTTTTAGCTTCCCATTTTGGCTAAGGGGATACGTCTAGGGGTTGCTTAATGGGTGGTGCATTCCCAGTATTTATGTTTGGTGTACTAAATCTGTTGTACCCATTCGGATGATGAGCAAGAGAAGCTAGATTTGAATTCCCATAAAACTCTGCTAAAGTTTGTTTTTGTTCTTGGGTGACACTTTTGTGAACCTTATGTAAAATTTGCTCTAGATGATCGGGCAAATGGGATTCATTTTCAGTGTCAGAGCTGACTTGGGAAATCACTGACTCTATGTCATTCCCAATGTCATTGACCTTTTCAATGTTAGCTACTACACTATTTTTGTAGAGCTTAATGCTTTCATCGTTTAAGTTAAGATAGCGTAGAGGTACATATTCTCCCTCTACATTGACTAATGCTTTTGATATAAGTATATCATGTTTTCCCATAAATTTTTCGAGGGGTTCCACAAGGGCATTTCCCTCTGGGAAAATAGGATTCTCTACCCTAGCGGGAGCAATAAATTCGCTATGAGGAGGAATAACTAAATCCTCTGATAATACCAATTGGCAAGTATCTACAATGCTATTTGCATTTCTAAAACATGGGATTTCTGTTTCCCGAAATTTGAATATCATTGCCTTTAGGCAAATGCTGCAAGAAAATTTCATCATGAAATCTACCCCTATGATAAAATCGCTCTCAATATCTGCAATGAGAACTGTATGGGTAATTTCAATATTTCTAAGTGTGATTTGTATGGGACACTCTCCCAAAACAGGGATGTTTTCCCCGTTAGCTGATTTCAGCCTAACAGCGGAAAATGCTAAATTTGGTTTCTGGGATGAATCAAGTTTTTCTAGAAGTTTGGGGTTTACTATAGTTAGACTAGAACCAGTATCTAATAATATGGGAGTTTTAATATCTTTTATTTTTCCCATAATATAAATGCCTTCGGCTCCCTGCTTAATATCTCCAACTACTACATATTCTGGGGTAAATTGGTTCGTTATCAGGGTTATTCTTAATTTCAGCAGATTGAACTGCTTTTTTAAAATTCATCCCTATTTCTGGATGTTAATTGATACCGGTCTACCCCGTAAATCTCCATTTAATGATTCAGTGTGGGCTCGTTCCCACTTGTCGATTTCCGCCCCCTGAATTCGACCTTTGAAAGTTTCCGCTGTCTTTGAAAATGGGAATCATTTTGATGGGTAGTATTTGGGAATAATGGTTTTCCCTGGTGATTTTGCTGATTATGGAATTTGTATGTTGAGAATTTGCATTTGTTCCTTGTTTATATTGTTTTTGGCTTGTTAGTTCTGAGATTTCCCATGCCTCCCATGATTTTGGGAATTATTGGTGAATTTTATTCATGCCTTCCTTTAATGTCTTTAAGCAAGGATATAATGAGTTCATCTTTTGAAGACCGAATATTTTTGGGTTCAGAAGTAACCACATTTAAGGACTGAACCTGTGGGCATTCTGCCATTTTATGGGCTTCTAAACCTAATGGCTATAATTTCAGCCTCATTAATGTCCTTAGCCCTTGCCTTCTCTTGATTCGAAGCGCATACCCGGATCTGGGAGAGCATCAATAAAATGCTCAAGAGCCAAAATGTCAGTGAGATTGGAGATTGTGGTAGGATAAGACTGTTGACAAGCTTTTTGATTGATTGAGCCAGTTCTGACAGACTTTCGTTGTACTTTAACTTTGCTCTTCAGTTCTTGCCCGATACCATCTCGGAGCGCTCCACAGATCCGAATCTCATGCATAACACTTTGACCAGTGAGTCAAAATCCCGCATTTGAGCTGGACTAAGTTCTCCCAGAACCGCTCGGGCATTCCCAGTTAAACTACTGGCGAGGTACAGAGATTTCGTATGATAGTCCCAACCATGTAGATCTACCAATACTTGAAACTGAGCAAGATACTCCTCAAAATCCTCAATACCGTCATAACTTTGGGGTCTTATAGATACTGTGGGTTTGGGTATAATGTGAGAGTGTAAGCTATTTTCATTCCTATTTGCTACTGAAATTGGGGCAATTGGGTTTTGATAAAGTTCTGGCCTTTCCCTTGCCCTAATAAATGGTAAGCAATTAGAATTATCCGACGCCGGTAACGCCCATATGGCATGCATGTTACCAGTTGTTCCTCGGTTAACCACTGTCACTTTCAAGGGATGATATTCTCCCAAATAACTCATGGGTTTCTTCCCTTATATTTGATAATTGTTCCCCAAAGTTTTCCTTAATGCAATTTATATCCCTGCTTAATTGTGTTAAAGTTGTCAGTAGTTCATTTGTATTTTCAGAACTGTGACTGGGAGCTGATGTATGCTGTGGAGTGGATTCATTGTCACATCGTAAATCTTCCCGGGACAAGTTGCTTCCCGCACAAGATCTGGGATTAAATACAACTT
>CAJDSM010002020.1:797-12912 GCA_903981925.1 Ostrea lurida
AGAATAGGCAGAAATGAGAGGAGGCAAGATTAAAACGATGAAATTGAGCAGTGTGAAGTAATTATTGTGCACCAAATAGCAATGCATATAATCCACCAGTCAACAGTAGATTTAGAATAGCCTTTCTTTTCAGCCGGTAGGTGCATTATAGGTTTTTTTCGATAGGATTTCTCGGCGAAGTGCCGATTTTTTCAAGATGTCTCCGGCTGAGTTGCACACCTTGTTCATTTTTATAATCGGTGATATGCCATTTTTAAAAACGGTTTTTATACGAGATTTGAGCATTGCATTGAATAGGATACACTCTGAGGTTGCATATTTTATTAAAAATACACCCGAAATACTCAAGGAATTTAATTTTCAAAAATATAAGAAGGGGGGGGGTACCGGAAGTCCTGTCCACAAGCACCTGTGCAGCAACCCCGTGAAACTGCCCCAGCGTTTCGTCCAATTTTATCGTGTCAAACTCTAATAAGTTGTCACTCCCACTGTTAAAATATTCCTTCAATATAGATCTTCGAAATACAAAGCAAACAATAAGGGTCTCCTCCCGATCCCGGAGGTTTGAATGAATCTCGATGCTCCATTGTTACACTAGATGCAGACACAACATCATACATGACGTCATGCAAAGGGCCGTCACTCCAATTGAAATTTCAGACGAGGCCCTCGACAGGATGAGGTATAAGAACAGAAACACGATAAATGTTTAAATTAAAGATTGGTTACGATTCCGCCATACTGCCGTACATAGAAATTGCTCTGCCGTACATAGAGATTTGGACGGCAGTCACGTGGCGCAATTAAACCAATGAAAATGCGACATTCTAGTCCGAGGGAAAATAAGGATTGTTGGAAGACCTGGTCTCCAAAGACTACATAAATATTATCTATAAGAAACCCAAGCATGCTCTTAATATCTACTTCAGAGTACTTGTGGGGGCAATCAGTGTTTTTCTAACAAAATATGTCTTGTTTCCCAACGACTAGAAATTCGTATTTTCGGGGTGCCGTTTTTTGTTAAAAAGCAATTATCTATAATCTGAAAAAGCCTAGATTTTAATTTATCGTGAGGAATCGTTGTGTAAAGTGTGGAGAAATCATACGTTTTGATGCAGTCAATTTTTGAAAAATCTCGTGATTTAGGTTATCCAAAAGCTCTTTAGAGTTTTTAAGAATCCACATCTGATTGACACCACTTTTGGAATATGTCCAATAATTTGTGTAACCGGTAGGGGACTATGTATTGCTGTGAAATACACTCAGAATGCTTGTTGTTCAAATATCTTTAAATTGGTTGAGACTGCGCATGTAACTCTTAAAGCAAATATAATTCTTTTCACATGACAAAATGTACTGAACATCACATTTTTTATTGATGTTTTTCCACTCCATTCACCCCTTAAGGTGAAAAGAACTGAGAGAGTGTTGCACAGAAGTGGTAATTTTCCCTAATCTGGACACTCGTGACGTAGAACTGACTTCATCCTAATTTTTACGCTAACGTGTGTGCCATTTAAATACCTGTGGGATTTCCCAGCACTAAGGGAAAGCGCAAAATATTTTGTCCACACTTATTATCTGAAATCGAAATAATAAGACAGATTCACATTTGTTAGTTTAATGGCAAATTTAAAGTTCAATAAAGTTCAAAATATATGTCCATGAACCTGAAAATATTGAATAACAATTGCAATTTGCAACCGGAATATATCATTTCGTTTTAGATATACATTGTTCAATATTTATACAGTTTAGTCCTGTGCTGCGTCCATTAACAAGGGAGATTTTTTTCTTCCTTCGGCTTATAGCCTTGATGCCTTGCGTGTGTTAAAAAACATATCACAGAAGTGACATGAGAGCAAGACCCAACGGTTCTTGTTCCTATAGGACAGTGTGCGTGTGATACGCTAAAATGAATAAAACATTTTAAAAAGACTAGAAGTGTGTTGTGATGAAGGGCAACTCGAAATTTGTATCCTTGAAAGATTTAAAAAAACATTTGGACATATAAAGTCCACAGCCTTATCCATTACGCCACGCCGCACAAAGGAGAAGTAACGAAATCATGTCGATTTTTAGAGATTTACAAAAAAAGGCATGCGTGAAACAAAATTTCAAAGCGACAAATTTTTAGTGAAAATCTCAAAGGACATTTTTGAACTAAATTTATTTTGTGTTCAAGCAGGCAGTTTTTCTTAAATTTGGGGATTCCCCTGTATTTTGAGGATAAAAATCACATAAATCGCTTCCTGCATGATTTCAACTTAATTTATTTTGACTAATTCTTGTCAGTGCACCCCTTTTAGACTTATTTTTCTTATATTTTGGAATCAAGACAAAAAGTTCCACTGGTTTTACTATATATATCATTGATCTTTCAGCAACACCTTTAATGGGGAAAATCACCATGATACATGCAACACCTTCATTTCGAAGTCATATTACACATTTGCAGGACATCACCAATCTTTCAAAAGTGAATTCGGCTATACTGCTTAAAAGGTAACACAAGTTCCGGGAACCAGGTATTTGTAGAAAAACGTCTCCCCCCTCCCCCTCAGTTTGGTTCCCAGGTTGAAATTCAGAAAATGAAAATTCCTAAACCTTAGTGCACAAGTACATGTACAAGAAGCCACCAATTATCTCCGAAAAGTTGAAAATGTATGAGGAATTCTGCGAACCAGGATTTTTCTTTTATTAATTAACCAAAAAACCCATCATTTATGGCCCCAGGGTAAAATTCAATTTGCGGAAGCCTTATTGCACATCTACCGGACACCACCTATCACATTCCAAAATTGATTTGCTCCTGTTTGAAATAAAAGAGGAGTTTGAGGAAAAAGGACGTGTGAAACACGGACGGACAGACGGACGGACGTACCAGGGTAACAACAATATACCCGAACTTTTTTTTTAGAAAGATAATCATTTTTAAAAATCACCCCAAACTATTCAGTACATACTATCATTTCGTTTTAGGTTCCATTGGACGTTAGGCGAGAGTGCTTGGCGCGGTCTTGTTGTTGCCACCGGGGATCCGTTGAGATTCAACTTAAGATGCAGAAATCTGGTTTTATTCCGGGAGAAAGAATGGGATACGACATTTATGTAAAAAACAATACCTCATCCGAACTTAAAGATATGTCTACCACAATCCAAAGGGTATGCAAGCGGAGACAAATTACGTGTAATAACTGCAAATTTTGTTCCCCTTGAATTTATCAATAATGATCATTACATGTTTTAGATTTATCAACCATTAGA
The DNA here is from genome assembly GCA_903981925.1 of Ostrea lurida. Classification (NCBI taxonomy): domain Eukaryota; kingdom Metazoa; phylum Mollusca; class Bivalvia; order Ostreida; family Ostreidae; genus Ostrea; species Ostrea lurida. The sequence goes on from CAJDSM010002020.1 coordinate 4,065, forward strand.
TTGTTCACCTTTGATAGGTAGTGACGTACATTGGTCATTATGGGGGTTTTAAGAGAACGATATCGGAAAGTAAAGTCTTCACCGTGGCAGAGAGAGTTTTAAGGCTTGGTGTTAATGAAGAAGATACCATCAGTGGCACATCCATAGGACAGGTGCCCGATCTCCCACCTTCTGGTTTACCGGGTTGTAAAATCATCGACATTAATTACTATGCCAAGGTAACTAATTACTGAAATTGACACTTACATTTTTGTACAGATGGGTGTAATTTGAACTTACGCACACGTTCTATTAATCAGTGCGAAAATTTGATTAAATTCGTGTTCTAATTTTCCCTCTATTTTTAATACACATACCATGAATATCGAGCTCCGGTACTTTTAGAATAATTACATTACCCCCCCCCCCTCCCCCTAAAATTTCATGGAAATTTCTTTTATTTAATTCACTTGGCCGAGAAATGTGTAGACATAAACATACTACCATGTTTCGTGTTATTGGTTTTTTTTTTTAATTATAATTTTTGGGTTTTTATAACCAAGTTGCAACAAAGTGTGTGGTGAGTTTCCGGGCAATAACTCTAAAAATTCACATATGATTCAATTGAAACTTTAGGATATTATTACATGTCAAGTTAGTGAAAACCTTATTAGTTTTCGGAGAAAATCCGTCCTAGGTCAAAATCACAGTCAGTGCCCAAAAAAAAAAACCCCTTCGAAATGTTACCTGCAACTCATCCCCGATGCCTTTTTTTCCTGCAACCACTTAACCAATAAAATGCTTTCTCTTTCGGCTCGTCGGGTGATGAAGGTAGCAAACCCTGCGTAAGAGGGTTAAGAAGTTGTTTTCTGTAATGACTGGTACCTTTATCATCCGATAAAACAAAGACAGTTTATTGTCTATATCATGTATATGACTGCAGAAAAAATGTATTTTAAATAAAAATATAAACTACATTTAAGTACTCAAATATCATATTGTTGACCTTTTTGGTTCTTTAAACTCTTCCAGCTAATGCAATCCTTGACGGCTCTACATATTTAGTAATGATCAAGCGGACAGGTGCAATAAAAATGTATCGAACTAGTTTGTAACAAACATGTATTCATTGTATGATGAAAGCAATGTCAATTTCAAAAGAATTGTAAAAGAAAAGTTTCAGTGAATGGCTTTCAAAAACGAATTCTTGTATAAATTGTATTTTAGATTAATTTTCCTACCAAATTGAACGAGTTACTGTTCTTGCTAAATATTTTGTGTACTAAGATATCAATATTTCTAATTATATGATTTTTCTACATCGCAGGTTGAAATTAAGTTCGGTTTGTGTGGATGTGTTGAACTAGACGATGCCAAAATATGGATAGGAACTGAATCATAAACGCAACTTCATTCACCGTTCTACATCTCCTATTAACTTATCAATCAATGAATACCTCTTCAATATTTAGCTATTAAAATGTTTATCACAATCTTCATTTCGTTATTTTTGAAAGCGCTTTCGCCGTACGGCTCTTCAGTTGTATATGATTGATTGTATATTTTTTCACTCATGTGGAGACGTTACCATTGCCGGTGAAGGACTGCACAATTTAAGCCTATGATCGGTGCCACACCTGCTGTGACACGGGAACTCGGTTTTGGAGGTCTCATCTGAAGGACGGCCCCATTTAGTCGCCTCTTGCGCAAGCAAGGGGTACTAGGGACCTATTCTAACCCGGATCCCCACGGGTTCAGTTATATAGAGGCTGGTATAGAGGACACTAAATGTTTAGTTGTTTGATATAGGATCTGTTTCACGAGTGCTATACTCAGCAAGGACAAATCCTCAAAACGCAGGATATGATTATTGCAAGGTAGTCTGTAGAGTCTGCAGTTGATGAGCCAACAGTGTCTCTATCATCGAAAATGGCATGGTCCAACGAGTCACTAAGCATCCCGCTCTCAGGAACCTTGACAGTATTTGAGAAATCTTCCGACTGTTCTGTATGCCAAGAAACGATTGGCCGATATTTTTCAAGGAACCCCTTAAACTTGAGTCCAAAAACTTGAAAGTAATGATAGTAAGGGCTAGACTGGATAACCCTTTATCTAATGGAGGCTTCAAAACAAACGTCAATTGTGCAAATTTAGCTCAGACACCTAGAGGCAGTCGGCACACCTCGGCCGATTACATCTATGATGTAGGTTCCGGAATCAGCCGAGGTTCGCCGAATGACCTAGAGCTTTAGCAATCCTGTCATAGGTCACAGTTAACACAAGACTACATATTTTGAACTCATCATCTCGTTTAATCATGTCTCTAACACTGCAGCCGAATTTTTCCATTTTTCTACTACTTGCAGGTTAATTAAATCCCTGTTTTCTAATTACGCGTCGATGAGGATTATTTTTATGGTAGATCGATGGCATAGATATTGAAATTACTGGACCAGGTAGCCATTCATGTGAGCGACGATAAAAGCAGAATTTCAGAGCTATTTCGAATCTCAGTTTTTAATAAATATCCGCGTCAATCCTGGTGGGTTTTTTTTTTTATAGGGATGGCATTGTGTAGATTCTTACTATCATTATCACAGACAAAAGTACCGGTTCCTGTAATTTAGCCCAAATGAAAGAATTCGTAAAAAAAAAAAAAAAAAAAAAATAAAGGAGAAAGGGGCACCGGCTCGGATAGGATCAGAGAATGTTTTGTGCACCTGCAGTAGATCTGATCATTGGACGAACAGGACGAGTCTGACCGGTATCTCGCTCCCTAGAAAACATTGATAAGCAAGCCAAAAACAATACACACGTATTGCAGTGTAACTACGTGGTAAATGTAGTGCAGTTTTAGTGCTAGTGATTTTGTATAACCTTTATCCATCTTGCATAAACCTTTTCGTTTGTCCTGAGGAAGTGACAGATCCCGAAAATTTGACATTGTAATTGTTTTTGTCGTTGATCATCAACATTGTGTTTGTAAATCGTACCATTGTACCCTATTACCGGATTCTTGTACGTTATGTTATCTTCTAAAACAGTAATTCAAAGTCCAGCTCAACTAGTTTCGTGTCGCCTTCAGTTTTCAAGTCATAGCATTATTGTATTGTTCGATAATTCTTCCCGTTGTTTTGTCTTCTAAAACAGTAATCATTCAAATCCTTTATTGATTGAGTCGCTTAAATCTTCTTTGTTTTGTGGTAAATATGATTTAACGCACGGCCTATCTTTTCGGGCTCACATCGTGTGGTGTGACTGATCACTCTTGGTAACGTTATCTCACCCGTGGTGCGTATGGCCTCGGTCCTTCATTTGGATTCGTAGGTACAACTTTTTCGTTCGTCCTAAGAAGTCACAGGCCGTCCGTAAGTATGATTCCAAAAACTCAAAGGAAAGAAGCACTGCGACCTTGACCTTACATCATTTTTATAGGTGCCTTCATTGGGAGTAATATCATATAACTTTTTTTCAGTGCAAAATCAAGCTCAAAGGATTTTAGAGATATGTAAAGGTAAAAATAAGAACAGTAATCAATCTCGCAAGTACCAAACAGAACACACAACAAGAGCTGGGTAAACACGGATCCATGGACACACCAGAGGTTGGATCAGGTGCCTAGGAGGGGTAAGCATCCCCTGTCGACCAGTCACACCCGCCGTGAGCCCATTGACTTGATCAGGTAAACGGAGTAATCCGTAATAAAAAAGCAGTGTATGAAAAAACGGTTTAACAACTGCTATGATACACATCAGATAGCATTTGACTGAATAGCAGGCCATATTGGCCAACTAGATTGTTATAACAACCATGGAATTTGCGAAATGTGACTGTCTGTCTTCAATAAAATGTCCAAGTACGAAGCAGCTGGAAGACTCTGTGGTGTCTTTTAATTTTAGTTCGCTGGGATATATCGAATCGACACAAGAATGAAAATTACCATTAAAAGATAAAACGTCGTCAGTATATCGAAATGTCGAATTAAAGGCCACCGCTAGAGATTTCTTCTTTTCACGTAGAAGCTTTGGACTGAATTCAGCCTCATAAGAATAAATCCTTTGCGGTTAGATAAACTCATATATACTCCAAATACCTTTAACAGCACTTTGGTATGGTATGGTATGGTTTTATTTTAATTGCAAATATAGCGAAAATAAAACAAGCAAATATTTCCCCCGTTACAGTAATCGTGATATTTCTAAGGTTTATAATGTTGATATCTTAAAACTTGTCATGATAGCCATTTCTTCGTGAACGCGCTGCGGATGTAAACAATGTGCGCTTGGATGATAAAAAGTAGTAATACATGTAGTAGGCATGTAGTGGGAATGCATAAAGTTGACTGTCGTCTAATTTAACAATGAGCTCAGCTATCTAGTTATCCCCATATAACGTAGCAATTCGGATTAAGGATTATCTCCCTCAGGCATAGCTCTGATCCTTCGAAGTTTTTGGCCCCAATCTTTTGGCACTACATTGATCACTTTTACAGAGTTTCACTTTCATGTTTCGGATTTCCAACATTTCGGTTTGAGCATCACTGAAGAGACATAATTTGTCGAAATGCGCATCTGGTGCATAAAAATTGGTACCGTATACGATTTATATTATGACCCCTGGGTCGAGGCCTCTGCTGGTGGACTGTTAGTCCCCGAGGGTCTCTACACAGCCCAGTTGCTATGTACTATGTTACTAGCTTGAAATACGGATATGTATTTAATTGCAGTGGTAAAATTAGAAATTCATATCAAAATTAAGGATTATCTCCCTCAGGCATAGCTCTGATCCTTCGAAGTTTTTGGCCCCAATCTTTTGGCACTACATTGATCACTTTTACAGAGTTTCACTTTCATGTTTCGGATTTCCAACTTTTCGGTTTGAGCATCACTGAAGAGACATAATTTGTCGAAATGCACATCTGGTGCATAAAAATTGGTACCGTATACGATTTATATTCAAAGCTCATGGAGGATATTGACCAAGTGCCTTGTATTTCATACAAGTATCTACCGCTATGATAAAACACTACATATGTATGATAAGGTGACTCCAAGTGGAAAGGATAACACTTTAGAGCTCGGAAAGCATATTGCTATATCGATGTCCAGTGCACTTGGCCTTTGAACCCCAAATTCGATAAGGAACATCTATGTTCCATGGGTAGTCCATAGGTATGATATGGTGACTCTAAGTGGAAAGGACAACACTTTAGAGCCCGGAAACCATAATGCTATGTCGATGTCCAGTGCACTTGGCCTTTGAACCCCAAAATCAACAGGGAAGATCTTTGTTCCATGGATAGTCCATATGTATGATATGGTGACTCTAAGTGGAAAGGATAATACTTTAGAGCCTGGAAATCATTCGTCGTCTAGGGACTGATCAGTTATTTGCGTCTACAGACGGACGGACTTGATTCTACATACCCCCCCCCCCCCCCTCACATCTTCGTTGCGGGGGATATACTAGTAATGAGATATTTGTATTCTGTCCCTCAGACTGCATGTTCAAACTATCAAACAGTATTTTCTGCTCAAATTGATTCATTTTTCTTTAATTTCATTATCAGTAACTATTGCACAACTGCTGATAAAATTGTCAGTACTTGATATGAGATTTAAACAAGAAAATATTTTGAAAAAACGAATAACAGAACAATTGGAAATTCGTAAATTCACGCGAAAAAAAATTCAAAAAAAGAAAATATTTCCTTTCCAAAAAAGGGAGTATTGAATTTCCTCAACATAATTTTTTAACCAAGAGAGGGTACGATGTATTGCACTGTCACTCTAGATTCGCCCTTAACTTTTTACCATGATGTTGAAGACAGCTTTCACCATAACCGTGCAGTACATAGTTTGTTTCTGGTATGGACAAGCAAGCTATTTCTCGTGATGTTCGACGACATGTAAAATATGAGGCAACAGTTTTACGATGGATATTTTATATTCTTGTGTGAAATGTTTTAGAAATACAAAACGAAAAAAAAAAATCAAGGGAAATTAGATATTGAAGAGATCACAATTTTTGTTGCACGTTGACACGTTCTACGTGCATATTGTTTTATTTTCATATTGGAATGGTGTTTATGAAATAAATGTAGTCTTTGTTGTAATTTCATTGTCCTCATGAGGAAGAAAGCACCTGTCAAGCATCTCCTGAAGATGATCTGAATCCGGAATCTGTCCTTCTGAAAAGGAATATTGAGAAATGTTTCAATTTTACAAGTTAAGATATTCGATGTTACTTTTGATATATCAACCTTCTGTATTATTTCACAAAATAATGATAGAGGAAGAAACCAGCTTATAGATTATTTACGAATTAATTCATTCTACACGTAAATTCAGTTAATGAATTAAAGGTATGACATACCGGTAACATTTATAGAGCCCTGGTACGTTGCTTTCCACACACACTTTCTTTAGGACACTTATAAGATTATCAACATTGTTCGTCTGTACATCTGTGTGCTCTTCCAAAACGGGGAAAACATCGATGTCTTTTTCTGTACCGGAAACTGTATAAAAAAGAATATCAGTAATTCTACGGTCGCTATAATGACCTTGTTTGCGATTACCAAGTATCACTAAGTCATATTTTATACCCTTTGTTAGACTGTCATTTTCCTACTAGATTTGACTACGGGTAATCCCGTTTACTTTATTTCGACTAAGGGATCACGGCGGGTGTGACCGGTCAGCAGAGGATGCTTACTCCTCCATGGCACCTGATCCTGCCTTCGCTTTTGTCGGAGGCCCATGTTGCCCTACACTCGATTTTGTATATATACAATGTATATGGTTTTTTTGGTGGGGGGGGGGGGGCTATTATGTTTCCTAAACTAACCAATGCACTACTTTATACATGACGAATTACTCCACAATGATCAATAGTTGTTGGAAAGAAGTATTTTATGGGATTGCCTTGTACCCCGTATCAAAATGGATTACATGAAAACCCCTGCTTAGCTAATGAGACGTTATTCAAAGTTCCAATTCTCGGGAACTGCGTGGGGCTACACTTGCTCAGTTTGAAAAGTCTTCGTAAAGGAACGTAAATGATGTAAACAATTTCTTCCAACACTTGAATCATTAAGTGATGAATGAATACTTTCAGGTAATGAAACTTGCAGAAATAGTTACAGTTTTCTCCGTCCTGTTCCTGTAACATTTTTCTTGGGAGATGGAGCTCCTCAATGGCGACCACAGGGCAGATTTGGAAAACGTCTTGACCAAAGATTCCCTTCTTCATGGCAGCCAGGTAAGAATTTAAATCAGTGCGTGTTCATGTGTAAATAATTTTCATAAGTTTACTACATAGTGTACTATCAATCAGATAGCAGAGATATAAAAGCATCCCAATCTTTGTCCCTCCCCCCCCCCCCCCCCCCCCGGCATGCTACATGTACCGTTCCCCGGTAGATGGCGTTAAACTATTCGTGTAAGGGTACTTAGTGTACACAAAAGTTGGGATGATCAATACTTTAACCTCCGCTGGCCCCTACAAACATTTTATTATGATTGCATAATGATATATCCTTCTGGAGAGGACATATAGTCACTATTATGTCTGTTCATCCATCCGTCAAGCTTTTATCTCCTATAGATATCACCCCGTGAGGATCCGGGTTAGAAATCGGTCCTCAGTATCCCCATCTTCGCGAGCCAAGTGTCCGATTCGCTTACTCTAATCTACCCCTTGGCAGATTTAGTCGAGTTTCTAAGCCGTGCTTTGACTTCCCAAGGCATCCAATCAAAATGCGTCATTCATACCTGATTGAGCATGACACAAAAACCAAAGTAGAATCATTAAGATCAGAAAGGCAAGTTTTAATACGCGATTTACGCCCGAAAGATAAAGGTGATATAAGCTCGCAACAAATATGTACACCTAAATAAAAACAACAACAAACAATTGTTCACTCGAGTGTTTACGTCAAGAGCGATAACTCGCATCGTCCGTTAGATGGCAATTCAGTCGCGACTAAATCAGCTGGCAATTCAGTCGCGACTAAATCAGCCAAGGGGTAGATTAGAGTAAGCGAATCGGACACTTGGCTCGCGAAGATGCAGTATCCCTTGCTTGTCGTAAGAGGCGACTAAATGGGGCGGTACACTCCGATAAGACCGCAAAAACTGAAGCCCCGTGCCACAGCAGTTGTGGCACGATAAAGACACTTCCCTGCTCAAAGGCCATAAGGCTTAAACCTAAATTTTGTAGCCCTTCACCGGCAATGAAGTCTCCGTGTGAGTGAAAGATTCTCGAGCGGGACGTTAAACAAGATACAACTAACCAACCTTAAGCTTTCATCAGAATAATTACAAATGTTCATTGAGACAAGGACTTTTGAACCAAGGTCATATTGGAAAGGTCAAGGTCACAGAACTCATAAAATTCCTTATTTCAACGGTATTGATCATATATCACACTAATAAGTTATATACAAATGGCTTTCACACAATTGTTACTTAAGATCAGTGTCACACAGAACATGTACCTTGTACATGTATATGAAAAACAAGGTCACTAAGAACATACAGTATATATCTTATACACGGGAAAAAACCTAATTTCAACAATATTTCAACAGTTATTTATGCAAATGACTTTCGGAAATGTCATTGAAGGTCATTTTGTAAAGATCAAGATGTTAAAGAACATGTACATGTACATTATTTACGAAACTGTTTTTGATCATTTATATTGTGCGAAGGACTTTGGTTGTATATCAGGGAAAAGTTTCTCATTTCAACAGTTTTTGAAAAGGTATTGATCACACGTGTTTATCACTCAAAAGAGTAATATAATATGCCTTTTGGACAAGAGCCATTGAAGGTCATTTTGTAAAGGTCAAGGTCACTAAGAA
>CAJDSM010002020.1:12937-30011 GCA_903981925.1 Ostrea lurida
TGACCTTGACCTTTACAAAATGACCTTCAATGGCTCTTGTCCAAAAGGCATATGTATATTACTCTTTTGAGTGATAAACACGTGTGATCAATACCTTTTCAAAAACTGTTGAAATGAGAAACTTTTCCCTGATATACAACCAAAGTCCTTCGCACAATATAAATGATCAAAAACAGTTTCGTAAATAATGTACATGTACATGTTCTTTAACATCTTGATCTTTACAAAATGACCTTCAATGACATTTGTCCGAAAGTCATTTGCATAAATAACTGTTGTTGAAATTAGGTTTTTTCCCGTGTATAAGATATATACTGTATGTTCTTAGTGACCTTGTTTTTCATATACATGTACAAGGTACATGTTCTGTGTGACACTGATCTTAAGTAACAATTGTGTGAAAGCCATTTGTATATAACTTATTAGTGTGATATATGATCAATACCGTTGAAATAAGGAATTTTATGAGTTCTGTGACCTTGACCTTTCCAATATGACCTTGGTTCAAAAGTCCTTGTCTCAATGAACATTTGTAATTATTCTGATGAAAGCTTAAGGTTGGTTAGTTGTATCTTGTTTAACGTCCCGCTCGAGAATCTTTCACTCACACGGAGACTTCATTGCCGGTGAAGGGCTACAAAATTTAGGTTTAAGCCTTATGGCCTTTGAGCAGGGAAGTGTCTTTATCGTGCCACAACTGCTGTGGCACGGGGCTTCAGTTTTTGCGGTCTTATCGTAGAGTGTACCGCCCCATTTAGTCGCCTCTTACGACAAGCAAGGGATACTGCATCTCTCGCGAGCCAAGTGTCCGATTCGCTTACTCTAATCTACCCCTTGGCTGATTTAGTCGCGACTGAATTGCCAGCTGATTTAGTCGCGACTGAATTGCCATCTAACGGACGATGCGAGTTATCGCTCTGACGTAAACACTCGAGTGAACAATTGTTTGTTGTTGTTTTTTATTTAGGTGTACATATTTGTTGCGAGCTTATACCTTTTATCTTTCGGGCGTAAATCGCGTATTAAAACTTGCCTTTCTGATCTTAATGATTCTACTTTGGTTTTTGTGTCATGCTCAATCAGGTATGAATGACGCAATTTGATTGGATGCCTTGGGAAGTCAAAGCACGGCTTAGAAACTCGACTAAATCTGCCAAGGGGTAGATTAGAGTAAGCGAATCGGACACTTGGCTCGCGAAGATGGGGATACTGAGGACCGATTCTAACCCGGATCCTCACGGGGTGATATCTATAGGAGATAAAAGCTTGACGGATGGATGAACAGACATAATAGTGACTATATGTCCTCTCCAGAAGGATATATCATTATGCAATCATAATAAAATGTTTGTAGGGGCCAGCGGAGGTTAAAGTATTGATCATCCCAACTTTTGTGTACACTAGTACCCTTACACGAATAGTTTAACGCCATCTACCGGGGAACGGTACATGTAGCATGCCGGGGGGGGGGGAGGGGACAAAGATTGGGATGCTTTTATATCTCTGCTATCTGATTGATAGTACACTATGTAGTAAACTTATGAAAATTATTTACACATGAACACGCACTGATTTAAATTCTTACCTGGCTGCCATGAAGAAGGGAATCTTTGGTCAAGACGTTTTCCAAATCTGCCCTGTGGTCGCCATTGAGGAGCTCCATCTCCCAAAGAAAATGTTACTAGGAACAGGACGGAGAAAACTGTAACTATTTCTGCAAGTTTCATTACCTGAAAGTATTCATTCATCACTTAATGATTCAAGTGTTGGAAGAAATTGTTTACATCATTTACGTTCCTTTACGAAGAACTTTTCAAACTGAGCAAGTGTAGGCCCACGCAGTTCCCGAGAATTGGAACTTTGAATAACGTCTCATTAGCTAAGCAGGGGTTTTCATGTAATCCATTTTGATACGGGGTACAAGGCAAATCCCTGATGGGGTTTCTAGATGACGAAATTATCGAAAACGAGGTCTTTCAAGTGAATGTAAATTTTTGTGCATATACTTCATGTGCCAAAACTTTTCATATCACGAAAGGTGAAGATAAAACAGTGATTAGTCTCATGAGTCTTAATTGGAATACACGGGTCGCGGTAGGCCTATGCTCGGCACTCAGGGCCTTTGAGCAGGGAGGGATATTTATCGTGCCACATCTGCTGTGACACGAGGTCTCGGTTTTTCCTGTCTCATCCGAATGACCGCCCATTTAGTCGCCTCTTACGACACGCAAGGGGATGCTGAGGACCTATTCTAACCCGGATCCCCACGGGTCTACCAGAGGTGGGATCAGGTGCGTATGAGGAGTGAGCACCCCCGTTTGACTGATCACACCTGCCGTGGCCCTTTATCTTAATAATCCGTTTTGTAAACGGAATAATCAGTAGTCAAAATCAGTGAATAAAGCCTATAAACATTGGCATAAAAATATTGACAGCTATGAAGGAGAAACTACAAACGTATTGTGCAGCAGCATATGCAAGAAGTGGTGTAAATCACATGTGGATTCTGAAAAACGTCTAGTAAATTTGAAATCACAAAGCTATTTTCCAATCAACAACATCATAATGTAGAACTTTTCAACACTTTACATGACCATTTCTCATGATAAATTAAAGACTAGATACTTGACACCATAGACAAAAATGTTAAACAATTCAAAAGATTCAACAAAATTGGGAAAAAGGGAATTACATCTAGTGATCAGTCATTCAAAAAATCACTTTGTAAAACAATACTCTGGTTCTATGTACAAGTACACTACTGGGGTTTAGTTATCAGGTCTTCCGACAGTCTGTTGGAATTCCAAAGGACACGTATTGTGCTCCTTTGTTAACTGACCTGTTTTATAGTCTTACGAGGAAGAATCTATTTAATTTCTCTAACATGAGAAGAAGAAAATCTTTAGCTGTGGCCTTTAATTCAACATTTAGATATATCGACATTTTATATGTATCTATTGATAATGATCATTATCATTCACATGTCGATTTGATGTGCCTTAGTGAGCTCGAAATAAAAGACACCACAAAGTCACCATATTTGCTTCGTACTTGGAAATTTCATTGAACATACACATTATTGGCAAACTAACAACTCAACTTTATAACAAATGGGACAATTATAGTTTTTCCATTCTCAATTTCCTATATTTAAACATGTAGCAATATTCCATCATCACTTGCATAATTATGATGTTTATGTTTCTCAGCTGATTCACTACGCAAGAGCTGCGTATGATCAGTTGTTGAATCAAGGCAAGCTGCTTTCAATGTAAACAAGTTGATGTTGCAGATATTTCAATAGCAATATTTATAGTCAGCGTTTCTCAAACACTATGGTCGTTATAACGATCTAGTTTGCAAACACAACCTGCCATTGGGTCGTCTGAAGTGTTTCATACTGATTGTTAGGCCGTTCTCTACACATTGATTTTGACTACGAATTACCCCCGTTTACCTAATCAAGACATTGGGCTCACGACGGGTGTGACCGGTCGACAGGGGATACTTACTAGGCGTCCGATCCCATCCCTAGTGTATTAAGGTGTCCCTGTTTGTCCAACTCTTTTGTATCCTGTTTCGGACATACCTTATGAGATTGATCACTGTTCGTTATCTTCAATTGCTCATGAAACACATCAGACAGCATTTGACCCAATGGCAGGTTGTATTGGCATAATGACCTTAGAGTTTGAGAAATGCTGACTCTAAACGTGATCATATCATGGCTTTTTGACTTTATGACCTTGAACTCGAAGTTTAACCTACTTTTAAGTAAATCAGACTATTTGAGGTAGGGCTTTTCTATTTTGTATATACTGCAGTAGATTCTTTATAATAAGACCTTATTCCGTGAAGTTGGAACTAGTGACTATAGAGTTAGACGTACGTTTTAAAAATCAACAACTGGGCCAAGGTCACTCAGGTGAGCAATGTAGCCCATGGACTGCTTACTTGTAAGTAATTATCATAAAGAGTGTTGATGTTTGCGTTCCTGTAACTTTTAGACAAATTGATGAAAATTTAAGGGCAGTCTTTAGAATGAAATTTAAATATCTGATTGAGTTTTTCCGTTCGACAGCATTGAAATTGGTCGACGTTCCTGCAGAAATCGTTGTCTTCAGATGCAAATGATGCACATTTGTTTTACTTGATCAATGCCGTTCCACGGTATTATATTTTCATTACAAACCAAGGCATTTCAAAACAATGCTAGAGAATTTCCGTTGCGAGAACAACTTCTTTAGGTAACACATGAGAAGGGTAGATATGAAACTTCGGAACATATTGTAATTTGAAATGGGCAGTACTGCATGGAGTATTTGAAACAACGGTCTGAAGATGAGTGGATTCTATAAAGTGACTGTCCGTACCGTGTGTGATGGTGACGATGGAAACGAATTCGTAGATGATGTTCAGCTAGGTTCAACGGGCCTTAACGCCGATTTCAATGTGTATTTATAAATCAAAATACCATCGTACGTGTAAAATTACATGGAGATGCTTGAGAACAGACCGAGATCAGCAATAAAGTTGAATACCTGGAGTTCGACACTCCCCTTCGGAATTGCTCGATTCGATATGTCTCCACAATGACCAACGAAGGTTCGACGTTTGTAAAGGCACGTATCTTGGCCTGAGAAAATTATAGACCCCAGGATTTGTATGTTAAACATAAGCATATAATTAACTTGTTAAGAATAATGTGACTAATGTCAGCTAATAAGTAAAGCAGATAGTCGTCTAATTAAGCTTACCGGTGTTACGCCAATCAGGTCAGTTTATCTGAGAACCTACATAATATCTGTTGTGTATTATAGCAATTGCTAAGCCGTTTTTCATACACGGATTACTCCGTTTACCTGATCAAGACAATGGGGTCACGGCGGGTGTGGCCGGTCAACAGGGGATGCTTACTCCTCCTAGGCACCCGATCCCACCTATGGTGTGTTCAGGGGTCCGTGATGCCCAACTCTTGTTTTTGTATTCTATTTGGGACTTACGAGATTGATCACTCTTCGTTATCTTTGCCTTTACATAATGCCCATCGGTGTTAGGTAGGGCAGGATAAAAAAGGAAGAAGGGGTTGGGGGTGGAAGGTAGCGTTAAAGAGGTTCTAGGGTGAGGTTTAAAGTGACTGTCAATTTTTGAGAATGGTATTTTTTGTTTCTCATTGAAAGATATCGGAAATTAAAAGATAAAATTGGGTTTCATGCTTGTTTTCGATAGCTACAAGTGTTTTTAAACACTTGGCCTTTTTTGTTCACTTAAAATTTATCAAGATTTTATTCATTTAAACTCCGTTCCTGTTGGTGTAAACAAACATAAGGATAATACAAATTCATCATTCTATGAAAATGCATTAATGTCTTCTACAAATACGATATAAAAAATGATTTAATTACTGTATTGGAAATAAATAATGACCTTTCTGCCTTGAATATACGGAAAAAATACATGATCATCGAATTTCAGAAGTTAAAAAATACATTTTTAGGAGTGTTGTCTGATTTCTTAAAATTCATGTAATTTCAGAGCCCTTGTCTCAAAATTTAAATGGAACTTTAAAAAGTAGAGCATTTGGTCAAATTTTTAAATATTGGCCAAAAATACCTGATTTGTTCACAATAATTTCTCGAGTAAATTTGAATTGGACTTTTAAAGAATAATGTATTCTGTTTGGAAAACATACCTCAACAAAATTAATAATAACAATATTTGACACTACAGCTTCAAGTTCCATCTACCTTGTATCTTAATTTTAAAACTGTAGATAAACGAATAGGGGGTATAAAAATTAGAAGGTACTAATTGGATGAGTACGAAACTGTAAAATCATGCCTTTTTTGATTTAATCATCCTTCCGCCACAAAATATACGTCTCCTACCAAACCCTTTCAAAAATCTGTGGACACACCCTTTTTTCAACTGGACCCAGGGTTCAGGTAGGTAAATGTGTATATGTTTGCACCGATGGTCGTCAGTAGTTGCAACCAGTAAATACTTTAGTTATAGGCGTCCTGCGCAGTTGTTCTAACAAAAACCTCAGCCTACAACATCCTTAAAAGGAGTAGTGGTGAGTGACAAGGGGACAAGAAGGAGCCCCTGTTAAAGTATGCAAAATATTTATGAGGGGAGCGGGGTACAGTAAGTTTACGTCAAACACGTATCAATAGTATACAGGAAATGCGCGCTTCTTTCTCAATAAATGCGGATTTAGAGGGAGCGTAGGGAGCGAAATCGTGCAACCTACATTCCAAAAAAATCACAAAAATAATTACTTTAGAAATATTATTGAAATTTCATGAGGATATGAAGTGCGATGATTAACGCCGACAAACGTTATGAAACGCATTGAAGATGTACCTTAAGGACTTGGATGATCAAGCCCCTTTAACACGTTTTACCTAAATAACAGAAAGTATTACAAAATCATTAGTTTTCTTTCGATATGTGAATAAAAAGAGGCCAGCTGGGCTGAAAGTATTTTTTATTTCTACCTAACGTGTTTAAAACCATTTTCCCATAGCAACAATATATTTGAACTTTTACTTTAAATATCTCACTAAATATCTTTTTTCTAAACGTCATCATCTAGTGTTTCTATGACGACGAAAAAGAAACCTATTTTTGTGCCTTACAACGATTTTACCAGTTCCGAATAGCCCCTATTCACTGGGGAAGAAAATGTATCTAGGGAAGAATATTTGGATTGAAATTTGATTTTTCATCTGAAGAGTCAAGCATAATTTAGACAGATCTTCAAAACCGTTCATACTTTATTTACGTCCTGAATATGGGGTTCTCCGATTTTTATTATTTTTTTTTTTAGAAAACAAACATGGCGGATTTTGGGGGAAATTAAGCACTCCCTCTTTTTAAGGTGCTACATGTAATAAAATTCACACGGTCAGTAAATTACTATAATTGTTGAATCATTGAACAGATGAAGGATTAAAGTTTATTATCGTGATGATTTATTTAATAATTTCGTACGAGAAGATAAAGTTTTCACTCATCAAACTTAATTTATTCGGAAAATGGAAAACTATTTGGAAATAGGAAAACCTCTGTATACCTTGGATATAGAACATAATTTTTGAACAACTGCGTCCAAAATCATCGGAACTTTGTATAGAAATCAAGAAAAATCAAGGACCCGGAAATGTTTGGTTTTTTTTTTTTTACTTTCTAGCTTTTATTCCTGAAGCAAAAATGTATAAATCTTAACGATTTGCAATTACAGATGATAATATGTTGATCATACTTCACGCGATAAGGGATCAGATTGCTAAAGGGATGTTACATGTACAGTCTACCTCGAAAGAGAGAAATATTTTGAAAAGCATGCATGTGCATGTGCTTCGTTGTGCATATGCTTCGTTGAGCATGTGCTTCGTTTGAAATAATAGTCCATATAGTATGCAAACATTTTTGCAAAAAAGGACTTGAACGTTTGGCCCCGCATCATTTCTTTTCAAGATAGGAAGTTCTGAATATTTTTAGAACCAAAAAATGTTGAAAATCATCCGTGCTTTCTTTGATATCAAGAAGAATAATCAATATGTCTTTAAATGTACGAATTCATACACTGCAATCCTTTACAAATCTTGTAAAATAAAAATCTGACGGAATACCAAGTAGTACTCAAAACAATATTTCATCTCGTTATATACTATTAGTATTGTTGATATTGGTATTATCAGTATTGATACCGTAAATGATACTATGCCGACCTACATATCTATATGATACATTGAATTATATACATGTGTAAATGTATAAACACGCTAAAGTATAAATCATTCAGAACCAGTGGTTGTGATATTTTTTTTTCTGCTCAGCATAGACATGAATCCCGTTCAGAATAGGAATGCCTGGTGATCGACATTTTAATGGAAATCGTCTTCCCATGATGTAGCGGTCAAACTCCGGTAATGTAATGGCGGGCATCGGGTGTAGATTTAACGCTTCCGGTGTCATAACTTGCATTGTCCATTTGCTAATGGACCGCGTATCAGTCGCGGACATAACTTTCATATCACTACATAATATTATTGCGTAACTAAGTTACCGTCTTCTCTCGTTTGAAAAATAGCAGCAAGATTTTTATGGGTTTCACAACTGTATTTGTCAATATCCTATTTGTCATATCAAATGAAATTTGGTAACAATGGATGAATGGTGGTATGAATATTAAGGCATTAGATAGCCGAATTGCAACTATAATTCATAGAAAAGCGCCAAATTCTAAAAAGTTAAAATACAATGCTTTCCATTTTTTGTAACTCTATATCTAAGTTTGGTTTCAACTGATTTGAAATTTATTAAAGTTATCACGCATGTTGACAATGATCTCCTAAAATGTACAGACTCCAGTCAGGCTCTATTTCTTTTGCCACGTGATTGTAACTAAATATTCATTCGTCTGGGGTACCTAGATACATTCTAAAGTGCAAAAATCATTACTTTTTCGGACGTTTCAGTCATTAACTGGCAATTTTTAACGTTGTGACAATCGAAAACATCTGAGCATCAACCGGAAGTTATCATTCGAGAAATCAACGAAGCTTCTCGATCGGGACCCTTCCGCGAAAAGAAAAGATGCGATTTTCGATATTCCACTTTCCGTTCAGCAAAATTAATACTGCGCTTGAAAAATCCTGAAATTTGTATCAGACTCTAACCTATAAAAGTAGACTTTTCGGAAATATTCATGAAACACGTTATGTAAAACTATTTCGTTATAAGAAAAGAAATTAGAGATAACGGTGACAATATTAATATTTTATATCATATCTTCAGTAACACTCGGTATGGCTTGTGGAATATCGATGAAACAGTTTTAAATATCATTGTTGTAACAAATTATACTTTCAAGATTATTTGGGAATAGTCCAGAAACGAGTGCCAAAGATGATGAATGGACATTGTAAAATAGAATTTAATCGCCTTTGAAATTACACAGGTATTTGAATAACCTTTTTTCAAGATCACAAAAAAGAATAACCTTTTTTTCAAGACCACAAAAAAGAGCTATATGAGACCAGGTCTCCTAGTCTATTATAGTGCTCATAATTACAAATTCACAGTTGAAGTAGATGAAATATAGATATGAGTCTAAGCTATTTTTATGATTTGGATACATTATTCTTGTGTATAGACATGGAACTGCAATGGTAGAGTGAGAAATATGACAAATTACATCAATCGGAGAGATTAAATGACAATTTTGAAGCCTCTCTTGTACTGAAAAGTAATGTTTGTATTTTCAACACTATTATCAGGTTATATTTTATTTTCATTTCAGTATGCATGATATCAGAAATTAGCACAAAGATGATAAGCTAAACAAAGCATTGTCTCAGGGATTGTATCGAATGCATCCAATAGACATGGTTTTTATCATAATAACACCATTCGCCTTTTAAATGGAAGCATGCGGGTTAGTTTGTGAATCATCAATAAGGATGAAAGAATTACTGTATGTATATGTGAATTCAACAGAAATTACCATTTTACATTTTTATTAAGCAAAAATGGCGTAAAATGACACATTTACTCTCTCTCTCTCTCTCTCTCTCTCTCTCTCTCTCTCTCTCTCTCTCTCTCTCTCTCTCTCTCAATATAAGATATACAAGGTTTTAATTTTCCATTTGATGCCTAAAATTGGAAGCAATATGCATTTCATTTCGATTCTTCTTATATCAGAAATTTTTGGGGTGTGTATCTAGAGATCGTAATTAATGACAAATGTAGTAAACCTACGCGTGTGTTTTTGGTATTTACGCCTCTCGATGGTTGAACCCCATTCCCAGGTATTGGACAAATGATCACAGATACAAAGTAAGTGTTGACATGTTAAATGTAAAGAAATGTGTAGCCAGTTTAACAAGAGTTACTAGTCGTAGTGTAAAATACATGCAGTCACAAAGATATAAAAAGTTCCGTTACGTTCATTTCAATTCAACCTCCCATCTATCAAATCTATGGTTTGATTTGGGGAGATTTCCTGCCATTAAAAAAGCGAGAAGAAAACTGTACATAAACACCATATTTACGATCATCGATATTGCTGGAAACTTCGACACTAAACGTAATTTATACGATGGTGTAAGCCGTTTTAATCGTGATAAATTATTGCAGGAAAAACTTAGACCATAATACTGTGTATTAGCATTTAGTAGGCATTTGCACCTCTCCAGGTCCATTAAAACATCTCCATAGAAAATCGTGTATTCAATTACTCGTTACGTTACATCTGTTATCTTCCAAGATCAATGCCACGGTACGACTGTAAATGCATGCACCTGTATCTAGAGAAAATATGTCTCTTAAATAATAGGCTTTGTTCGTAAATCACCGATTAATTCACTTGCCAATACATGACGATAATATAACTTAGTCCTAATACAACATAACCTAAATGATGTTGCTAGTGATGGCATCATAGTACTGGGTGAAACAATTATGCCTCATAATTTGATTACACCATTCATTTACATAACAGTCATTTGAGCATAATTATTTTAAGTTTTGGTTTAAAGGATGAAAATGTTAGTATATGAAATACATCCTTACTAAAATAACCAAAAAAAAAACCCAAACCAAAAACCCAATCATGATACAAGTATTAAACCATATCTAATTTCAGATGTATAAGTTTTCCGCATAGTCCAATCCTTTAAATCAGGTTCAATAAAAAATTGTAGTTCCGATTGAACAAAAAACCTAGTTGATTTTTTTTTAAATTCGTTTTAAGAAAATGGAATGTTAAAGAAAAATACATACCACAGTCAGAAAGCGATCCTAGAAGCTTATCAATGATCCTACGTCCTATATTCATCAGATAATGACATGTATGTACCGCTATGATATCATATATTGGAAATTATATACCCATCTGTTTGTTGCTACTAAATATTCAAAAGATATGACACGGTATTCCCAAAGACCTGTAATTACATCTGCTCATTACAGCCCCTCTACATTTTAATTTCCCATAGTACGCGTGCCTTCTCTGGTGACATGGCAAATCTACTGGTGAGGATTGATACAAGAAGCGCCAAATCTAATTAGCACGAAACGACATTTCCTATTTCTCTCAGGTGAAAAGGGAAAAAAATATACATGGTTTTAATGATCATATAGATCAGAATTTAAAGATAACGGATTTTTTTTTTCAATTCAGATCCCTCACTGCCCAAAGGCCCCGAGTGTCGAGCACAGGTCTAAATTTGCAGCCTTTCACCGGCATACATGTATGAGTGAAATATTCTCGAGTGGGACGTAAAACAATAATCAATCAATTCTTTCAATTCTCAATCATGAGCATAAGGATGTGCACTGCATATCAAGAAATAAACTGTATTTGATTTTTGTTTTAATTCATTACATTAAATCTTTTCTTAACTTGTGAAAGGTTTCTTACAAATATGATAGAATTGGTTTACGACAATGTATATTATTTTCCTACAAAATGAAAACGATAAATTATGCAAGTCCTTGCCAAATTTTACAATACACTTTGGACAAGCACGTATTCTTAATTCATTTATATGATGACTGCGTGGTTTAGATAAGATTCATCCTATTTAACCTTAACACTGGTGAAGCTGAAACACGTACCATGGGGCACGTACATCCCAAGATGTCGACAGGCGAAACCGGCTCGCGAGTTTTTATCCTTCCACATCAGTTTTAAACTCATACTACTGTTTAAATATTACAATTAACTTATTCATTTTGTATGTCTTAATACTCGTCACTACGCACATTGAAGTAAGAGAATGAAATAAGCGGTAGTGCTCGATAATTCAAAAACGACGATTATGTAGGTACCGATATTGTTAGATGTAGGTACGTGAAAGTCTTCTGGTACCTACATCATTGTCATTTTTTCTGTAACAATATACTACTGAATTATTTCATAGTCATATTATCAATCTGCATAGCGACGAGTATTAGGCATACATAATTAATAAGTTAGGAGAAAAATTCAAACAGTAAAATGGGTTTAAAACTGATGTTTAAAGATAAAGACTCATGAACCGGTTTCGTCAGTCGACATGTTGGAATATGCGTATCCGATGGTACGTACATCAGCTTTACACCAGTGCATAATTCATCAGAAATTAATTTACAGATCAACATTAAATCTAGCATAATTTTCTCCAAAAACATTGACTAAGCAATAGTTTACTGAGAAGGTGTTTATCAAGAAGTCGGTTAAAGAGCTCATGCTATTTGTTATATATGTACACAGTGCCGACTTTAAATAAAATTTACTTACTTACTTACTTAATGAATATAATAGCTAAAATTTTATCACTTCTAAGGCACTAGAAAGATCACTCAATGAAACGTGTGAAAACGTACCTCTGAAAACCCCATGATTGTATTCCGAACGTGTCACTCTCGCCGGGTTTTAAACTTTAAGTGATTACTTTCGCAGCTTTCGATTTAACTTATACTGAGTTCATTTATACCATTTCATTTAACGATAATATCAGCAAGGCAAGAGATGCATTTCATAGTGGTCATAAGCGGTTGAAATAGATTTATAACTTCCGGTCTGAAGCTTTTATGTTTATTCCCCCCGTTCCTCGTCACGCTTTGTTGTGCATTTGCTCTGATGACGTCTAATTTATGGACATGGGTGGGATGTCCAAAGGTAGTTGTCTTAAGACAGCCAGCTCTCGTCTTTCCTGGATCGTTTTCTCCAATTGACGCGGCCAAAAATGTCAATGAGACGCTCTCAAAGTAGATATATGTCCCCATTTTCGACGAAAAAAGATGCAGCAATCAGGTATCATTATGTTTACAGAGAGAAAGCGTGCACGACAGAACTGTGCTTTATACTACCAATACTATAGAAATTGTCACATTGACTAAAGTTTATATAAATAAGGGGTAAATCACTTGAATGTTTTCAAAAAAGAAATTTAAACATTTTTTACCTGTGACATCACGAAAAGGATTAGATACTAGATTAGATTGCCCTACACTCGACTGTATAAATATGTTATTTACGATTATGATTATGTTTAGCACATTGTTTATAATTATATAGTACAGCTACATGTCGGTATCGGTGACATGTATATGTCTCTGGCTTAATTGCAAGATACACACATTTCATTGAAAGTTACAAATATTTTATTGCAAGGAACACTTATGTCCCATCTTGATCACGGACTGAAATGTGTCCAGTTATGTCGCCTTGATTGAACAGCACTGCATTGTCATATCATATTTCTAGCATACATGTTTAGTATTTTGTTCAAGCCTTCCCCGGATCTAACTTTTTTGTACAATACGAATAAAGGATATGATTTTCTCTTTCTTTGTTTTTCGTTTGTTTGTTTTTCGGCCCCTGTTTGTTTTTTTTTTCATTTGCTTCCTTTGTCGTTTTTAGAGATAGATTTTTCAGTTTTGTGTAGTCGTAAGCGCTGATGCTATAAGAAGACTGAATAAATCACAGAGATGAAAGACGGCTGTCAAAATAAATGGAATATTTAGCAAAATACTAATTGTTTGACTGAGGAGTGAATCAGAACTCCCTCACCTATAAATCGTAATTAAAATTACTCTCTCGATTTCTTATTAGAGTTCGTCATGAAATAGAACTATTTTTTTCACAATAGCTTTGTTGATGGTTTCATTACGTCATAAACAATGCGACGTTTCTATAAAGGTGCTTTCAGTGTTCTTGAAAATTGCTGGTGAGAACCGGAAGTTAAGATTATTGAAATGTCGATACACTTATCGACCCTGTAGGATTTAGGCCCCATTCCCAAACCCATACACATGTATTACTAGTATGTTTATCGTGTATATGTCAGACGTTGCACTACCATTGGAAATGAATAATTTTTCATTGAATTGTACATTTTTTTATTATATAAATTCTTTAGGATTGTTACGGTATGTTTTCCATTTTTCGGTATAATTTTTATTTGTATTGTGCATTTTCCATATACATGTATAATTATATAATACATATGAAAAGTACAGAATACAATTCATTTATTTATTTATATATTTTATATAATTTAAATTTTTTTGGTTGTTTTTTTTTAGGGGGGGGGGGGTCCTTCAAAATATAAAGGGAAAGATCAAATATTGCAACGTTTGACATGTCATATGTAGTTTGTAAGAGAAAGATTAAATTCTAAAAATCTATCACCAAACGATTGTAGATCATAATGTCGGATTGTAACCTGCAATATGTGTGTAGCCGGGCCCTCTAGTAACCAAATCAATTTCTCGAACTTATTGTGTCAGTCATTTTTATTCTTTGTAGATTTTTTATGGCTTCTTCTCATGTTTTTGTCGCACACTTTACCAATTTGTATTTTTTCACCTTGTACTTGAATTTATTGTTAACAGAACAGACACTCACGGAACTGACGGGAGAGGAAAAGTGTCGACCCTGAACACTTGTTGGGTGAACGCCTCATGCAGTTTACTAAACTCGGTGCGACTTTCCTCATTGAGGAAGTTTCATTTCTAGTAACTAATATTTGTGAATAATTTATACCAACAGCTAGAAGGAGACATGTACATGTAAGTAATCCGTATAGTCAAAGTTGGTGTATAAAGAACGGCCTAACGAATGGTATGAAACACGTCAGACAGCATTTTACCCAATGGCAGGAACTCATACGTAGAACAAGCTCTTGCGTATCGAATCCGTTGAGATACATAAACACCATATACAGGTGATGATGGAATGTTGCTGCATAATATGGAAAGTTGATGGAAAAGCTGAAAATACGTTTTACGTGGTCAGATCATGACAATAGCGGAGCTCGAAAGCACGATCTCCCAGAACAAAGCAAACGTTCTACCCCTGAGCCACCACGACCGGTAATTTTGTGTTGAACCCGAAGCAAAATTATGAAAATGATAACGTTAATTCAATTTAAAAAAAAATGTTACATTTAATGTTGTTGCATTCTCCGTTGAACTTAACACAAAATATAACGCAAATGTAGTAATTGAGTTTATTACATTTTGCATTGTTACACACGTGAACATTAAACACGCAAACAATTGGAAATTGCTAACCTATCTCACACACACGACGTCAGTATGATTATAAAATTCGTGATTTCCGACCTAGGTGAACTTGAAGATGCCGTCAATGTACGTGCAGTATTAAACAAAAAGTTACGAAGGAATCGGATTAATAATGACTGTTTCTCATAATAATTTTTACAAGGTTCCATTGTATATTAATAACACATGACGAGCCTCTTCTCGAAAAAGAACATGCTGTCCAATTTTTGTTATCACGTCTTTGCTCAAATTTCAAGGGCAAATTCTAAGTGAAATAATCTGATCTTTGATCCAATCCCAAAGACTTTGCAAGTTTTATCTACCATGAATCCTTGTGTAACTTGTAAAGATCAAAAACAAGCATACAGGTATCATACCAAAAATGAAGAATGAAGAAAATGAACGAAGCTCTAACGAGAAGAATAATAGAAAATAACTTTTTGCGAGTAATTTCTATAATTAATTACAGACGAAATTTAAGGGGTACGCACGCCTCCCACCTACAATTTTCTAAAAATAATTGCAATTTTGTGCCCTTTATTACAATACGATTTACTTCTGAATTGTAATGAAGTACATACGAAAGCCTTCTAGTAAGCTAGTATAATAACAAAATAAATCTATCGCAATCTTGTAATTAAGAGAGATCTTGTAATTAGTAGAATATATTATCGTATTTACAAGATAAGTAAGAAAAAGAGAAAAAATCTCGTCATTACAAAAAAATAAATAACATCTTGTAACCACAAGAATATACCTTAATTTTGATTTGGTAAACAGGGAATTATGCGATGTGAATCCTATTTAACGTAACTTGTCGCTTAGGAGCTAATATCACGAGGGGAAAAAATTAATCTGCATTTCACGATCTTGTAAGTGCGAGAAAACATGTAGCTATGGTCGCAATAATCTCAAAATTAGGACAAAGATGTTGTAATTAAGAGATAATGATCTGGAAATTACGAAAGATAATTTTTTCGTTTACTTTATTACTATAAATAATATATTCATCAGTTACTCGGTATGCATACAAAATTCTAGGAACAATATTTAGAGCACATAATATACTAGTGCTGATTATTTTATTTCCATATCAAAATAATCACTATTACTTTACGATATCATGAGAGTTCTTCGTCGTACAACCCGTATAAATTTAATACTAGCAAAACAGAATAAGTTAAATATGTGCAGCCAATCCCATGACGAGTTATCTAATCTCATTTGCCTTACACTTCCTTTTCCGGAATCAGCAGCACAGGGATCAGTAGCCAAAATTCGCAGAGACAAAACAAAAAATGAACGAAGGTATCCGCAATTATGCCGCCAATGTGCAGAAAAGTGCGAACTCTTTCAAAACTAGTTGTGTCGGTGCGACACGAATGCCCCGTGTCACAGCAGGTGTGGCACGATAAGATCCCACCCTGCTCAAAGGCCATGAGCTCTGGGCACAGGTCTTAAATGTGCAGCCCTTTACCGGCAATGGTGACGTCTCCATTTGAGTGCAATATTCTCTAGAGCATTTTTGCGAGCCAAGGGTTTACGATCCACTCCGTTGGCTAGCGATGATGTCTCAATCAAGAGGGACGTAAAATCAATCGACGCTAAAGGTGACATCACAATGCACTATTTAAGCTGGATGGCGTTATATCCCCCGTGTTGTATGAAAAGGGGGATCATTCCATTATCCTTCGCTTTCTCCCTTTGGACGTTTAGCGCATTGGGAATTTCATAAATAATATATTTTTCTTGTGAATCACCTTCCTGTTCAACCCTAGGTTTTTCATGGCCTTTTTTATGCACCATTTTTGTTTCCAGTAAAGATTCATGTTCTATTTCTATTGCATTTGTGTTTTGTAACAATATTGTGGTTTGCAACAATATTGTTGCTGGGAGAACGCTTTTGGTTAATACGTTCATATCTTACTTTGCTAGTCAAGACGCCGGTTTGTCTCCCAGCCAATTTCTAGATGTTAGTAATAACATTTTTCGTCATTTTAAATAAATGACA
>CAJDSM010002021.1:0-22500 GCA_903981925.1 Ostrea lurida
GAACAGTGATCAATCTCGTAATACCCAAATAAAACACAAAAACGAGATGGGCAAACACGGACCCCTGGACACACCAGAGATGGGATCAGGTGCCTAGGAGGATTAAGCATCCCCTGTCGACCGGTCACACCCACCGTGGGTCCTTAGTTTTGATCAGGTAAATGAAGCAATCCGTAGTCAAATCAGTGTGTGAAAAACGGCTTCACAATGGCTATGAAACACATCAGACAGCATTTGACTCAATGGTAGGTCATACTGGTAAACATTGTTATAACGGTCATAGAATTTACGAAATGCTGCCTCTAAACGTGACTTAAAATGATTTTAAATTCAAATTGAAATATTAATAAAAAACAAATACACACAGCAAATTCCAATACTGAATATTTATATAGTGCACTTGTTCCAGCCAATGATCATTGGAATACAAAATACCGACGTATTTGACAACCGTTAATCGGGCTCTTTAGTGAAATGTTTAAATAGAATTTAGCATTTTAACTTTATGTCCATGTAGAAAGAATGAGTCAAACATATTTTCATAAATAACATTGCAGTGGTATGTATTCAGGATTGTTGTCAATCATGGTTATTTCTTACTGATTAAAACGATAGTAATACTAATGCATAAAAAAACACACAATTCTCCAGATTAGAGAGGTTGTAGATTTTCACAACGTACGGTAACGTGTACGTATCGCAATACTTACACCTACACGCGTACCCGTTTTTTGTATTTGTCTGTTGAAGATTTTCATGACGTGTAAAATAATCTAGGGTTTCCAACTATTCATTCTGTAACGTCAGTTTGACTTTCAGGTTAATGGATAAAACATGTTCACAAACTGTGTGTAAATGAATAAAATAATCCTATATAATGTTTAAAGGTAAATCTTACAAAACATCAGCTAGTATTAATTGAAAAGCTACACTTTTATACGTGTAAAACGCCGCTCTACAAGTTATGACAACGTGTAGAAACCTTGTCTATCCGCCAGAAAGTGATGACGAATAAGCGCGAGTAATTTCGGTATTCCCCTAATACACGTACACGTAACCCCGACACGTTTGAAATCTCAACCTCTCTAATGTATTATGAATTTGTTTTTACTAGTTTTAGTGTGCATACCGGTATTATAAGTTGGATGTAGACTTCAGAGTCAAAATTTTACTCCCCCTAAAAACGACCTGTACGAGTGAGCGAGTGTATATGGCATTTTTGAGCACAAATACTTTAAAGTTTGTACAAGTTTAAGACAGCCTTGAATTGAACATAGAATTGATTTCAAATGGATGGATGTTCCTACTATCCACGTCATTGTATGACATCTTTACAGATACATGTATGATATTTAATGTTATAAAATGATTTATTCTATCTATCATTGATGAGATCAATGAATATATTATGCCTTTACTTAGATTTTGAAATATGAATGAAAATACAAATATAATGAACAGTAATCGGTTTCTTAAGCCTCAAACGCAATACAAATTAAGTGATGGACAAACACGGACCGCTGGACACATCAGAGGTGGGATCAGGTGTCTAGGAGGCGTAACCACATCCTGTCGACTGTTCACATCCGCCATGAGCCTATATTTAGATGAGGCAAACGGAGTTTATAGGACATGAACACGCTATCAAAATATGCAACTAATTTTGGAGCAGTGACATTTTCACGTTGTCTCCTCAGAGAGGAGCACCAATCTCATCTTCACGAAAGTCACACACCAGTTTTGCTTCCTCCCCTGCAGCTTTGCTATTTTACAGTTTCCAGCTGAGCATGAATCATAGTCACCAAAAACTGAGATGCCCTGGCTTATCCACGTTATATCTGCCGTGAATAACAATTCAACTTACAACTACTCGAAGTTTTTGGCCCCAATCTTTTGGCACTACATTGATCACTTTTATAAAGTTTTACTTTCATGTTTCGGATTTCCAACATTTCGGTTTGAGCATCACTGAAGAGACATAATTTGTCGAAATGCGCATCTGGTGCATAAAAATTGGTACCGTATATTATTTATATTATAATATATCGCTATTAATCGATAAATACAATCATGGCTTTTAAAATTTTCATTGATGAGTAGTTTTGTTAAAATGTAAAATCATGCATTGTTCTGTTTTCAAATTTTACAATCATTCCTTCAAATAAAACTGCAATAAGATTGGGTTCATAGCCGACTCATTTCATGTAATATACAAATAGCAGACTCATTTCATGTAATATACAAATTGATAAGCACGATGTAAATCGACGGTAAACCCTTATAGCATATATTTTTTAAAAGAAAAAAATCTTTATTTTCATGTTTTTTGGAATATTTAAATGCATAAAAGCAGAAAACATGAAATAAAACGTGTATTAATCTATTCAGAATCATGTTTTCAGGAATAGTTACCTACAAATTTGCTTGCGTACATAGCACTTTACAGTAGCTAGTCCATTTCCTCATATAGTAACAATATATGCATGCATCATTTTATATATAGTAGATATATACCTAACTAAATGCAGTTGCTTAACCACGTACTAATTACGTTGTACAGAGTTTCTCTTCATAAGAAAATATCACATCACAGAGGTATGTCTTGAAACACTAATGGATTTCCCTCAAGCCTGATCTGTAACAAAAGCCATCAACATATTTTTTCCAGGCCGTTTAGATTTTTTTTAAAGTTGGTTCAGCAATGTGTTTGTTGATTAGTATAAATCCACCTATCGTGGACAAAGAACATGAAGACCGCCATCCACTGGTATTTGTACACCCGTGATAAAGGAGGCACTGTCTGATGCAAGGAAAGCAATCGCTCTGGCTACTTCTTCCACCTGAGCAGGCCGTCCTAGCGCATGCGTTGTTTTTGCCCTCTCCAGAACCTGTCAAAGATGTCCATGTTTTAATAACAGTTCTTCGTTGTTCAAATTATGATATTAAAGTTGTTTTTGTTAAGAATACATTTCTAATTGAAAAAAATATCTTTCTTTTCAAAAAATGTGGGAGATGATGTGTTAGAAAACTTATGTATACAATGATTCTTAGAGCTAGGAATGGTGTATTATTATTTTCATTTGTTTAAAACATTTTTGTTGGTTTCTTTCCTTCGTTGTTTTTTTTAATCGGAGCTAGTTATATTTTGCATTCACGCTAACTTCTAGATTACATGATACATATTAATTACGTAACCTTTTCAATCTTGTTCAGCAAAGTGAGGAAATTATTTCATTCATACAAACTATTGTTTACAAGAGAATGCTTTACATCATAATGATTTAAAAAAATATTTTGGTGCTCTGCCATCATAAGGTTTTAAAGATTAATACGTGTGCACTATAATCACAAAGTTAAAGAGTTAACCACTATCAGCGTTTCAAGATTGATGTAATTGGTGATTTTCATGTAAAAACACACCAAGTATATAAAAACAATAGCTAAAATATAGTAAAAGAAATTTCGTGAAAACAGGTATCTCAATTAAAAAGGTGAACATAAACAACAGTGATCAATTTCATAAGACCAAACAAGAGTTCGGCAAATACGGGCCCCTGGATACATCAGAGGTGCGACCATGTACCTAAGAGGAATAGCATTCCCTGAAAACCGGTCATACCCGCCGTGAGCCCATTGTCTTGTTGAAACCTCTCCGACAACTTGTTTCAGCCTGATTTGATTTATAAACTGATCATATGCAGAACAATATATTGCATATTGAATAAGCAGAGAACATACACACGATATGCAGGTGATGATGGAATGTTGCTACATATATATGGAAGCTGCGGATTGAAAATCTTAAATCGACCCATTTGTCAAAAAGTGGATTTTTTAGTTTCCTGTTAATGTCTATATTCAATAAAATATTCAATCTATTTACGAAACACAAAACAAACTCTGATTTTATTCTTTTAAATGGAAGCTTTGTACTTTATTGTAATCATTTCGGATTTTATCTGTCATTATCTTTTGTAATTATTCCTTAACAATTGTTGCATAATTGGGATACTCATTTTTCACTTTTTTTTTCTGTATAAATTGAAATAAAACACACAGGAAAATTTATTAATGGTGTATGTAAATAGATACAGTAAACTAACAAGCACAATGAATTGATTGAACATTTCTAGCTCATACGTTCTGTCAGGTGTTTTACAACACTGAATTCCACAATCAGAATTATTCTGACGTGTAACACATGTAAGAACGTGTGGTTACCTGTTGATGAGCCTCTTCATCCAATCCACAGTTCTTAAAGATCTCAGTGCCAGTCACGCCAGGGCTACAATGGTATGATTATCTGAGTAAATACATTAAAAAAATATAAAATATTTTGAAAAATGTTTTTTTGGACGGAATTATTGACTAAGTCGGATAACAGGAAGTTGACAAGTAAAAGGTCTGAATTCGGTAAGCGCGGTATAGAACCCCTAGATGAAATGATATACCAAAAACAATTGGCTGTGATATGCTGTTTCAAAGAAAAGTGTGACAAAATATTTGTTTCAGACGAAATTATTGGAATAATTGACTAAGTTGGACTACAATAATTGACTGAGTTGGATAACAGGAAGTTGACAAGCAAAAGGTCTGAATTCGGTAAGCGTGGTATAGGACTCCTAGATGAAGTGATATATCAAATATCAAGTGGCTATGATATGCAGTTTCAGAGAAAAGTGTGACAATATATTTGTTTCGGACAGACGGACAGGGGTAAAACAATACCCCCTCCTTCGGAGCGGGGGTATAATTAGAGTTTCAAATTTTCGAGACAACCTCGAAAAATTAGGGTTTGCATAAGGTGGATATACTAGCTGTAAATCTACTCCAGATCTGCATGGGGTTGCATCGTTTTTAAAGGAGATGCACTTACTTCACACTGTTAACCCTAACCTGCTTAGAAGCCAATTCTGAAAACATCAGGAATTATTGTGAAATGCTTATATGAGATCATACACTTATGATTTACTTATAATTTGCGATAGAAATAGCGAGAAATACAAAAGCAATAGGCAACAATGTTATCACACCTTTGTAGCATATATATATATATATTCATTGTAATGCAAACTACACATGGAAACACCAACCTCCTATCAAAAGTTAGTGTTGCAAGTATGGGTTGATATTCTGAAAGAAGCTAAACACAGAGCAAAGCTCTAACTAAAACAGAATACAAACCTATTGCAGTACATCTGGTAAACTGATCTATGGCACTCTTGGACATAGAGTATGGTAAAGCTCCTTCAAACTAAAAACATATATTGAATATAATGTCGTATAACGTCATATGATATCAAATAATTGTATGCACAATGTAATGATGCCCTACACAGACGAGACATATTGTAAATGGGGAAATGATTGCGGCGGTTTTAATTTCGCTATGTTCCCGATCGGAGATTTTTTTTGCGAAATTAAAACTGCAATCATTTTGCCAGTGTGCCACAATACATAATATGCACGTCATAAAATTTTAATTCCACGAAAATAAAACCACCGCAATTAGACCAATATGAAAAGCTGCGAACTTTTAGCACCGCAAAATTAAGACCACTTACAGTTCCTACTATGCGTGGTAAGAATGCGTCAAATGTCATTTTGTTGCAGGACCTAACGCAAGCTTTTTGAAATACACAACCATTTTAGTATATTTTCACGATTCTTCAGTGGACGTGCTATTACTACTGTACATACACGTGGAAAAGTAAGAATTAATATACTTACTGATCTCATACCTGCTACACTTGATATATTTACAATGTTTCCCTTTGTTTGAACCAGATGAGGAACCGCGAGCATAGTCAGGTGATACATTGCTCTGAAAGCACGGATTATTTCAAATAAGAGTAAAATTTGATCGTCAATTCTTTTTGTCGAGATTCTATTCAATGCACTTCTATTGGGTGCAAAATATTAGCTAGTGTGAATTTATCCAGAGATGATAACACGTATACAAAAGAATTCTTTTCAAGCATGAAATAATTATTATCAGAACCTACATAGATGTATTTAAAACTATAAGGCTATTATTCTTATCAAGTATTCGGTATACTGTAGAACTGGAGAGCATTATTTCATATATTAATTTGTTCAAATTATGCAGCATTCACATGTATACTACCTGACGTTAACATTCATGATTTCATCGTATTGCTCCAGAGTTGTTGTTTCAATGCTGCCAAAGTTCATAATCCCCGCATTGTTAACCTATGTGTCCAAGAAAACCTTCATTGAAATTATCTCCGTTGATGCCATCCTAGATCAGAACATTTCAAATCTAGCCGGACAGTCACTGTCTAAATATCTCAACATCTTGCGGTACCCCAACCGCAACTTTGGGGCTTTGATCTGCGTCATTTCATGCGGGAATTATAACGCAGTCAATAGTAAAGGTGGATTGTTATGTTATATCCAGCTTCGTTGTTAAAAACAAAAGCGAACATGTTCAATGTAACTAACATTGAACTGTATATAATTTAGGAGTATAGTTCTGACTGAAAAGACATTCTACTTCATAAAAAAGCGATTGAAAAGTTTAGTTTTTTTCCAAATGAAAATGTTCCTCTTGTATGCAAATGTTTTATATGACGTCATAGATGTTCACATCTGTTTTGCCAAATCACATTGTTTGAAAAAAAAAAGCACTGACATCATTAACACGCATAGCGTCAAACTTTATTTCTCGTTGAATTATGAAAGAATTTGTAAACATTTTCTTACATTGATTATGATATCTGAAATATATCTTCAACGCTTGTCAATAGAAAATCGTGATACAAGTTGTGAAGATGTGTTACAGCGACGCCTGGCAAGAGTCAAGTTTGACTCGAACAAAAAGTAATGAGAGTACATTATGCACCCTAAACTTTGGATTTCGAACTAGTTCTGTCTTTCGCACGTGTTGTCATTAAATTTCACTTCACGAGTGGCCATTTGCTGCAAAAGCTATTATAAACAAGTATATACAACAAACAGTGACCAATCTCAGAAATCTTGAGAAAACATCGCCATTGCTATACTGACTGTTGTGTGATATAAAAACGTCTTGTACCAAGTACTGTAAGTTGGTTTATTTCCACGGTGTCTTTCACAATTTGCCAATAATAAGTCTCGATTACGATGTTTCTTATTCAACCCTATAATTTTGTTTTGCAGTCAATGAGATGTATGCGTAGGCACTATGTCCCGGGAATGCCCCTTCCACGACTAGCGATAGTAAAACAAATTTAATAAAAATCATGAGAAACTAAGTTTATGTTATCAAAGCATTAGTCCAATTTGAAATCAGTGAGATTGGAGAGTTAAAAATCATTATTTACATTGGGTGAGAAATAGTAAACTGTGGATAGAAGACCCCGAATTCTTTAACTTTGTCTAACCTTATATACATGACCACGGGGCCAGTGCAAATCGCTATGTAACGAGTAAATGGAAACGTCTCTTATATTCGAACTCCTGTACCAACAATAAAACATTGGGCAAAGGGAGCTACTTGCCCCAAAATTTTACTATTCGTTTGATCTTAAGGTAAAATGGGAAATCATATTACACATGTAATGAAACTAACACCATCATGTGTATTTCCTAATCTACAGAGTGTTACTCACTCACCAATACGTCCAATTTTCCATAACGTTTTATTGTTTCTTCCACAAGCTGATTCACAAAATCTTCTTTGGATAAATCACCACTAAGATTAAAGGGCTGAAAATCAGAGTAGTAATAAAACGTCTCTTATTTTACAGATTCTAACGAGGCTTTCTTTCTTTAGCCTCTACAATAAAATGCATGTGGCAGTAGAATCTTACCTTTTTTCCGTTTCCCTTTTCACACTCGGCAGCCGTTTTGGCCAAATTGTCCACATTTCTGCCTGTGATGGCTACCTCCGCACCAAGCTTACAAAACAAGATGGCTGTTCCTTTCCCAATACCGGTACTGGCCCCTAAAATCACATGCAATGCATATTAATTGAGCCCAATCGTTTCTTTTTATGCTTTTGCTATTTTTTGAGCGGGTAAACTTCAAAGAGTAAGCATCCCTTGTTGACCGCTCATACCCACCTCCAGCAACTTATCTTGATCTGTTAAATGGAGTAACCCATCGTCAAAATCAATATGTAAGAACGGCCTAACAATTGATGTGAAATATGCCAGACAACATTCCGTCTTACGGTCTAACATTGGCAGGTAAAAGTGGCATATACATCTTACCTCAGGAGTAGAGGTGCATTGACTCCTCATCTGCACCTGATCCCACCTCTTGTGTGCCCTACTTTTCATCTTATATTCCTTGTGAAAGGGTGAAGATAACAAACAGATATCAAATCCATAAGCCCTACCCAGAATACACAAAAAAGGATTGGGCAAATACGAATCCAGGCAGACATATCAAACTTCCTCCAGAGGTCGTCCAGCACGCAGAGCATTATGGGTAGTATGGTAGACATATAAGAAAATGGGCCAGAAACCTACTGGAGGAAACATTCCCTGTCGAGGGATCTCATCTTTTATCCGGTTATTCAATTACGCGGGAATATGTAAATTGTCGCCATTGTTTTTAGAAGTTATATTTGAATTATAATTAAACGAAGAAAAAAAAATCAGGATATATACGATAGCAAGCAGAAAATGAATAGATGACATTCGATAGCAATCGCAACTTCTCGGGCCTTTCCGGCAGACCTCGGAAAAACATTTCCCGAAAGGCCCGAGAAGTTGCGATTGATTCGATAGCATTTATGCATGACAGGCCTGAGTTTCTCGAAAGAAACTTAAGTCAAAACTCAGACTTACGTCTGGGATTTTACTCAAATTTTGACTGCTCAAATAGAAGAAAATTCAAACTTAAGTTTGAGATTTTTTCGAGAAATCCAAGCCTGAACAAAACGGAAATGTTGCGAACATTGTAACACAGGATGAGTAAACGACAAACAAATTACGGATTTTGATCAGCAACGATTGGTTATCGTTGTAATCCTCCCTAACTGAAGTCATTTTCTAGTACATGACAAGATAAATACATGTGTGGTACTTCAAATATACCACCGTACCTGTTGTTTGTTACTTTACGGCCTAATCTTAGATAAGAACATTTTCTTCATTCGTATACATGGAAAAGATATATATGGATCAGACTAACCTGTTATTAGTGCGACTTTACCATCTAATCTCGAAATAGACGACATGTTAGTCGTTTGTGGATACAATTTGTGAATGTATGGAAACTAATTTGGACTTTTAATGTGTAATATTTCAATTATACCACTTTATGATGGATGGCCACAACAACATAATATTTAAAATCACCATTAGCATAGTAATAAAAGCTATCTTAATGAATATCAGTGGCCGGGATTTCACATATTCTACTGATTTGATGCCCACTATGAATATCTAATAAATGGTGAGAAGATGAGACAGTTGGAAGTTCCATTTGTTTAAACAAAATAACTATGATGTGAATAAAATTTTACCTACGAAGAAACGTTTTCAATGTAAAAAGATATAATCGACGAACATATTTCAATTAAGATATTAAAACGAAGTGGCGCAAATCACACATTTAAAGCTGTTATTTGTGGGCCTAGTTTAATTTAATAAAACCCGTAGAAATACAATCGAATTTGATTAAAAATACTAGATGAATCAATCTGCTAATTATTTGATGCACTTGTCATCAAATAATTAGCTTACATGTACACGTAGGTTTCTGACCAAAATATTTTTCTGTTAGGTACCACTTTTTACAATACCAGTCGGGTTTGTTTTTCATTTGAAACCACGATTTCTTAATTTTCGCAATTTCGATTCCAAATCATTTCTGAAAATGTATTTCGATTTGCCCTATAAAGAAATGAGAATAAGCAGTCATCAACAAGTCTCTCCTCTTTACCATTTTTCAACTAAATACGATACAGTGGTGATCATATTGTTATAAATTTGCGTCTGTGTCTGAATAGAACTCGACATTGTTTCCACTTCCTGCTCTATAGTGTAAAAATGATCTACAGTTAACATGTAATTAAACAATGAAAATACCAAGATTACAGACACTGATCAATATTGCAAGTCCCACATAGAATACAAAACAAGAGCTGGACAAACACGGGCCTTGGGCACCGTTGTTAAGTTGTTGTTGCAGGGGTCTCAACAGTCACGTTTCCCGAGAGCATTTCCACAAATTATATGGTCGCCATAACGATTTTGTTTGCTCATACAATCATTGGGTTACATAAATGTTGTCTGATGTATTTCATAACAATTTTTAAGCCGTTTTCACATACTGATTTGACTACGGATTGTTCCGTTTACCTGATAAAGACTATGGGCTCACGGCGGGTGTGACCGGTCGACAGGGGATGCTTACTCCTCCTAGGCCCCTGATTCCACCTCTGGTGTGTCCAGGGGTCCGTGTT
Source organism: Ostrea lurida (assembly GCA_903981925.1). NCBI lineage: Eukaryota > Metazoa > Mollusca > Bivalvia > Ostreida > Ostreidae > Ostrea > Ostrea lurida. Next base: position 10,421 of record CAJDSM010002021.1, read on the forward strand.
TGCCCAACTCTTGTTTTTGTATTCTGTTTGTGACTTACGAGATTGATCATTGTTCGTTATCTTTGCCTTTACATGAAGTTCAATTTTAAAAAGCAGTGGATGTTACATGTATCACTTGACAAAGTCCTCCATATCTGCTTCGTACTTAGATATTTTATTAAAAATTGATGCTATTGGCAAAGTAAACATCTCAACTTTCTGACAAACGGGATACCTTCAGCTTTTCCATCAACTTTTCCATCGTCACCTTGCGATATTGATGAGCAATAATCCATTATCTCCTGAATATAGTGTTTATATCTCTCCACTGACTCAATGCACAATAGCTTGTTCAGCGTATGATCAGTTTTTCTGATAAATCGAGACAAGTTGGTTACAAGAATTTCAACAATCTTGTCTAAACTCGACATTTTGAATGTTCACAAGCTCGTTATAACAATCTAGTTTACCAATACAATTTGTCCTTGGATCAAATATTGTGTGGCGTGTTTCATACGTTGATTGGGATATTGGGCTCACAGGGGATGCTTATTCCTCCTCCTAGGCACCTGATGTCACCTTTTGTATATCCAGGGGTCCCTGTTAGCCCATCTCTAAATTTTGTATACCTTATGAGAGTTAGGAGACTGATCTTTACCTTTTCATACATGTACATGTATTTATAAACGCTACACCTTGCTAGAAGCATCGTGTACCGTTGTTACACATAAAATCTTGAATAAATATGGCTCACTGTGTTATTACGCACATCTCATCTGAATCAGGTTAAATTAATATCTACAATGCTAAGCAATTCATCTCATGATATCTTACAATAACAAAATTTTAAGTGATAAATAAGCATGAGCATGATTGTTGGTGAATAGTTTTATTATTCATTTTATTACTTTCAGATACAGTAATCAATTTTTCTACAGAATTTCTTATTACTAAATCTTTTTTTTTTGTATCTTCTTCCTTCTACATATAAATTTAAGTGTATGTTTCACAACAAATCTTCATGAGTGGTATGATGCACAAACTGAATATCAAATGTTTCAAATAATTTCTAATGTAGAAAATGAAAAACTGAAACACTGAAATATTCACATATAAAATACTTCATTTCTCAGTAATTGATCACACAGTTGCCATGTTTAATATACATATAAGTATATGCTGATGTTAATAACCTGTGCGGAATTTCAAATCGTGAGCTAAATCCAATCAGAACACCATCTGATTAATACTACATCCATCTCATTTCTATCGTAAATATTAAAATCATCATGCATATCATATTGTGTAAAGGCTTTTCTCAATAAAGTGTAAATGTTGATCTCTACCGCGGACAAAGGGCGTGTCTTCCCCCATCCACTGGTAATTGTACACCCGTAATAAAGGAAGCGCTGTCTGAGGCCAGGAAAGCGATCGTATTGGCTACTTCTTCCACCTGACCAGGACGTCCTAGCGCATGTGTTGTTTTGGAGCGCTCTAGAAACTGCAGTTAAACAAAATTGCATCACAAATTAACAACACCTCTACGTTGATATCTCAAAACTTGAATTCTAATCCTGAAAGTTTGAAGAGATGACGAACCTTTAAAAAATAATTTTTACACGATAGAAAAATCCTAAAACGTTTACAGATTCAATGTGAATTGTCTAAACAAAGATACCTTAAGCTAAATATAATGTCGAAACAATGCATTCTAGGTTCTCAGATGAACAAATAAAGTACACAAAATTGTTTGTGCTGTAACGTTAATATTTTGATGCACCAGATGCGCATTTCGACAACTTATTTCTCTCAGTAAATCTCATATCAAAAGGTTGGAAATCCGAAACATGGAAATAATAAAAAATTGTAATGCTGAAGATGAGTTTACCCTTTAACCTACACGACAAGGCATGCTTCAGTTACATGCACTAGATCCCCTTTCCTCAAATTGATAATATATCTAGATTTCTGCAAAATGAGCGAATAGTCACTTCAAAATCGTGCTTTATATTACTTCTTTCCACCGACAGTATGAGTTTGCTTCATGGCAAACCTTGCCACATGTGTTTACCTTTTGATAGGCCTCCTCATCCATGCCACCTCTCTTGTGAAACTCGGTGATGGTCACACCAGGACTACAAGTACATGATTATATCGAGGTACATGTCTATTCAAAAAAGTTAAAATATTTCAAAATATATCATAAAACATACATGTGATATGATTCTCTAACAAATCATGAAGTTGTACACATCAGTTATACCGAACTACTCATTTAAAAGTGTCAATTTCATGTCGAGAAATGCACCATGCACATATGGATGTGCTATAAATAGCTACACTTACTTTACACTGTTTACTCTGACCTGCTTTGGAGCCAAGTCTGAAACATAAAAAATAGCATTGTGTCGTGGTATCAAACCTAATCTGCTGACACGATAGGCAAAATGACACATCCACTGGCAAACCATATTCAGTGTTGCACAAATGATGTAAAATGGGAACATTCATTCTCATCTAATGGAATGTGGTCAACCTGACAGAAAGTGGCAAACTTCGCAAGATGATTCTAATAGAATTAAAAACTCTCTATCTACATTATCAAATACATTCAAAAGCTTCTACAGAAGAAGACAAATATCTATCTGTGGCCTTTCATTTGATATTTAGATATATGGACGATGTTTTATCTTTAATAATAATCAATTTTATTTACATATATGTCGATTCGATATCCAGTGATTTTGCCACATCATGATCCTCTTTGCACTAATATATTTTATTGAATATAGACATCTACGGCAAGCTCAGCTTTATGACAACGGGATGATTTCACTTCTCCATCGTCAACTTCCCAAACTTATGTAGCAACATTCCAGCATCACATGTATATGGTGTTCATGTCGCTCAGCTTATTAGATACTCAAATGTTTGTTCTGCATATGATCAGTTTCTAAATCGAGACAAACTGCTGATAGACAAGTTTATGTTGCTGAGATTTCAACAGTCACGTTTAAAGTCATCATTTCGCAAATTCTATGGTCGTTAAAATGACATAGTTTGTCAGTACACCCTGTCATTGGGTCAATTTATGTCTGACGTGACTTATACCAATTGTTAGGCATTATTAAGTACGGATTACTCCATTGACCCAATCACGAATGATCTTTATATTACTTATATGCTTACTCCTCTAAGGCACCTCATCTCACCTCTGATGTGTCCAAGGGTTCCGTGTTTGTCCAACGTTTGTTTTGTATTCTGCTTGGGACCTACGAGATTGATCACTGTTCGCTATATTGCCTTTTGATTTATAATAGCTTCCTGATGAATTGTTCACACACTTTTACAATCAATGATCTTACTTATCATTTTTAACCTACTCTTAAATCGTTAACTCATATCATAACGCCAATTTTCAAAATTTATAGAAGCAGTTATGTATTGGTACTAAATTCATTTTATTCCATCTTTGAATAACTGTTATTGCATCAGTTAGATGATGAACGTCTTTGACAATGTTGATACTGCATCTATTAAATCTCACTTGAATAGGTGCACACCGTTTCTTTTGACGTAAAAATAATTTTCAGAACGTTTTGCCAGAAAACGGAAATCTAAATGCTTCTTTCTGAAGATTGAGATTTTTTTTCAAAATACGTACATAAAAAATTCCAATGCATATTTACTGTCGTTATTTTCATTTTATTTTCATTAACATTAACCTTGTTCTGGTGGCCTACTGTTTCCGTTTGCCTTTTTTATATATTCCACTCCACATTATCAGCATAACTGTCTTCAACTTTTTTATATTTTTGCTTCATTTTGAAATTGTTGATGATTAAATGCTATTGACTCCTGTAAAATGCTAATTTGGAAAAGATAAAACATCGAATAGCGAACCCCAGATGGAATTGTAATGTGTTGGTAATTCCAGATATGAGGTTTAAGTCGCCAGAATAATTATATTTTAAAAACTAGAGCAAAATTAAATGAACTACGATAACAATTAAGTCTGGGTGAATGATTAATTGTATGTTGTTTAACGTGCCTCCCGAGAATACTTCACTCATATCGTGACGTCATCATTGCAAAATTTGGGCCTATGGCTCGGCGATTATGGCCTTTGAGCAGGGAGGGATATTTAGAGTGCCACACCTGCTGGGACACGGGACCTCAATTTTTCCAGTCTCATCCGATGGACCATCCCATTTAGTCGCCTCTTACGACACGCAAGGAGTACTGAGGACCTTTTCTAACCCGGATCCCTTTGGGGTTATAAGAGTATGTGGTAGTATCAACACTGAAACGTGTAGCTTGCTCCTCCTCACTACAACGCTTAGATAAAATGCAAACATTACGCTTCTCGTATATACTGACATATGGATACCTTAATAATATCCAAAACTTGTACAGGTATCCAATAACCCACAAAACCTTGATAATTATACACTGTACTTTTATGTAACTTGTAGTATCTGGATAATGTCTATACATTGCTGATATAAATACCTGGATAATGTTCATACATTGCACATGCATATAGTGACTTAAAAGTATCTGAATTTCGATACACTAGTATCATATACACATGTATGTGTCTGTTGATTTAAAAATTCCAGAGGCAAACATGACCACTAAATCTTACTTGTGCTAAACTAATGAGAAGATACAAGAAGGTGATTACACATACCTATCGCGGTACATCTCGTAAACTGATCTATAGCACTTTTCGCCATACAATATGGTAAAACTCCACCAAACTGTCAAATTATGCAGAGTACAATGTCACATGATATCATACAATGTCTCATAATATCATGAATGTTCACTTTTATCGCCACAATGCTCACACGATAGTCATACAATGTCACGTGTATACTACAATGTCACGTGATATCATACAATGCTGAACATATGATAGTCATAACAATGCCAACGTGATATATCATACAATGTTGCATGATATCATACATGTCACATGCTATCAGAAAATATGAAATAAAATCGCTGTTAAAAGAAAATCAAGCCGGTGAAGCCGAGTTCCGTGAATGCGTGATAAGGATGAATCAAAAGCAATCTCAATTACCAAATTAATATTTTCTAATTTATACAACAAAGTTTATTTCACGAGTATTTAAAACTACATAATGAGAGTTTTTCAAGACTTCTGAATCTAACACCATCTTCACACTTGACACATTGACAATGTTTCCCTTTGTTTGGACTAGATGAGGTACTGCGAGCATAGTCAGATAATAAATGGCTCTGAAAACAAATTATTTTTAATCAGTGCAACATACGTCCTATTTTCTCCATATACACATGTGTTGATATTCACTTAAAACAATAGAATCCCTATTCAACACTCTGAATTTGGTATTAAACGGTATATACGATGTACTACTGTAAACCTACCACAAAAATTATTTCAGATTCGATTCAGTGAAACAAATATACCAATACAAACATGATCAGATGATTTACGCGTTTAAAAAATGTTCTTCAACCGATGGAGTAAAAGCAGTATTTACCAGTTTTAAAAAAGGGCTGTGTGCAAATTCAGGGCCATTTGCATTTATATTATCATACACTTTAATCTTCTCCGATATGAGATTAATATAATTTAGAATCAACATTTTAACCAATTATCACACTCGTGGTCTAATGACCGTTCAACAGTACATGGGTATGAACCTATGATCAGACAATACTCTGCTCTATATCTATTGGCTAGGTAAGTCACGTGACTCTTGGTCTGCTGTGATTTGACTGCTGAGAAAAATCAAAACAGTGTCGCAAAAAAAATGATTAATGCTAATTTTGTGTGTGTCTTTTTAGACAAGTGCAAACGGTTTGGGTGAGGCAAAGTCCTGTTAAAAGTTCAACGTCAACAAACAATTTACTTATAGTAAAATAATTTTAAAAAATGAAGGTGTATAACAAAACAGTTATAGACTGTTAGCTCAGACATTTTGTTTTGATTGACGCTTCTTGTAACAGATCTGTTGGCTAAGTTTCGGGAACAGACTTTTCTCGGGCACACAAAACAGCGTTGTCCTTGGACCCAGTCAAACGTTATTATTACCTTACGTTGCGTTCATTGCGTCATCCATACTTGCTCCAACGTTGTTGTTTCAATAGTTCCAGTTTTCACTTTCCTGCGTTATTGACCTACGTAGTCCAACACAACTGTATACAACTTGAATAAAAACATCATATAACCAAAGACATTTTAAATAGAAATAAAATGTATTTCTTCTTTCTAACATAACATATGCAATTTATATTCCATCCTGGCCAAAACCATAATAAAAATGAAATGCATGTATTAAAATATCCTAACATACTGCTTGACTTCCGTCCGTTATGATATTACCTACCAATATGTCCAACTTCCCATAATGCTTTGTTGATTCGTCTACAAGTCGCTTTACAAAGTCTTCATTGGTCAAATCACCACAAAGGGTAAACGGCTAGAAGAACACATACAGAGCAATAAGGCAACACTTTCCACTGAACAAATTCATCCTGGCGTGTTTCTCATATTTAGCTACATTTGTACCATGTAGAGGGATCTCACCTTTTTTCCGTTTCCCTTTTCACACTCAACAGCAGTTTTGGCCAAATTGTCCACATTTCTGCCTGTGATGGCTACCTCTGCACCAAGTTTACTAAACAAGATGGCTGTCCCTGCCCCAATACCAGAACTAGCCCCTGGAAATCACAAACACCACGATGACTGCGTGTCATCACTTTTAAGTATTTCATACATGTTTCAACTGCAAGGGAGCAACTACGATAACTTTCAGAGTTAGATACAATACATCAAAATGATGTCTGATTATCCTGTATTTCAAGAATACTTCTATCCCGAATTAGTGTTCTAATGTGAGAACTAAATTCCTGATATGCATATAGGGTACCTAGCTTGTCTGTTTTCTTGAAGATTTTTTAACCAGATTAATTTCATTATCTCCCAATTATCTTCCTAAAGAGTCTTGCATTTTTATCTCCCAAAGATGCTTAATTTCCATGGGAGGCGGAAAGGGCAACAAATGCCATATAAGAGGATAATAAACATTTCATATAATTTCAATGACCATAAAAACTTCATGCTTATCAAACGGACCTTTCCGAAAAACAAATACACATGAAAGTAAATTAACGATCTAGTACGTAGCGATCTCGTACGTGACGAATAAACACAGTTTCAAGACGAACGGATATTTTTGAAAAGGGATAATACATAAAAACAAGGAAAAACACTTGAAAATACACAGCAAATGTTTGTATATGCATAAATTTTGCAAAAACAAATGACAATAAAATCAAGGTAAACGGTATCAAGCCATGAATACATATACTGAAATCAAGGATGGCGCTCCAAGAATTTTTGCGTCACAGACTTTGTGATGCCAGTAAACAAGTAGCACTAAACGCTGGGATGGTGCCGAAATGGAGCAATGAGATGAAAAGATTGATATATAACCTTTTTTTTTTTTTTTATTTCGAACGTAAATAGACTTGTAACACTCCTGGAGCGACATCTATCAGAAAATGTACAACTATTTAAGAAAGTTAGTTCCTTAGCTTTTGGGCAACTCTTCACAGGATGCTATAACTTTGTATGATCAAATCTGTCTTTTGATTTTTTTTTATTTATTTAGTTATTTATTTTACCTCTCCTCATTCCGGGACGAATGAAAAATATATTAGACCTTGTTCCATATCATGGTATATTAGTGGAGATATTGACTCTTTTTTACATCTCACTACCTCATTTCGGCTATTAGTACTAGTCGTTTACCTGTTTACGGGTATCACAAAAATCTGTGACGCAAACATTCATGGGGCGCCACCCTACGACTGTTTGCGCGTCCGTTTGTTAGGTTTTTTATGTTCAGCTGTTTATCATGTTTATAAATGTATCCTGACTTCAATATACATGTATGAATTTATGGTCAGAAATCGTTTAAATCTTCATTGCATTGTCATTTATTTGCAAAATAACAGTTTCTGTTGTGCATGTGAAATTATTTGCTATGAATCAAGTGGTTTAATTGTTTTATTCATTGTTCATTTTGCCGGCAGAGATAACCGTTCGTTTTGCTACTATGTTTGTCCATTACATGCCAAATCTGATCGTGAATTTTGTTTTCATGTGTAAAACTGAAAGCATTTTCGAGAAATGTCATTTATTAAGTTTCAATGTTCATTGAAATTATATTAAGTGTTTGCTATCTATATGATATTTTTGCCCTTTCCGTTGCCCATTCATCTCAAAGGATACCAGACAACGAACGACCTTTCATTAGAAGATCGAGCTAACAGAATATTAACGCTACTGAGCTACCGTAATTGTAAAACTACCTTGGCTAGGCAAGACATATTGTACAGCTGACACGATAACTATTTATACTCTCTGCCACTATACATAACACGATAACGTTTTCTTTTATTTGAAATGTGAATGTGACCCACCTGTAATCAGAGCGACTTTCCCGCCTAATCTCGCAATGGAAGCCATGTCAATCGGGTGAAAGAAAACCGCACATGAACTATTTGCGGATTTACGGAAGCCAATTCCGGCTTTTTATTTGATGTTTCAGATTATATAGAGCAAAACGTCATCACAATAACAAATCTCCATTGAAATAATATCATAACATTTTTCGGAAAATGTAAATGAATATTACGGCCTTTTGTGTGATATACCTGTTTACAAAAATAAATAATTTCTATCTTTTTCATACTATTATTTACAATACATAACCATACACACAAAAAAAAAAATACATGTAAACTGCATGATCCCTTAATTTGACAAGGATAGGAAGTAATATAAGGATTATAACAAATCCAACATACAATAGTGTCCATACTTTGTTTAGGTTGTGTAGTGAACCTGATACTGTGTCCTTATCGTAGGTAGTAAAAAAAAATTTGCCAATTCGTTTCCCATCATTTATTGCAGGGGTTGTAGGAAAAGTAGGAAAATATTGACTACAATAAAGGAAATAACAGAACTTACTAGGTTGTACATCGTATCAATATGATGCACTAATATTAATGATGAACTGATAACATTAATTACAACTATTAAATACTTTAATTAAATATGCTATTGACGAGTAATGCATGACTGTTGAATGAACATTTATCATATACTTTCAATTTCATCTCCTCTTTTCTTTTAAAAGTTGCGGGTCACACGATATATGCCCGGAAACTTTTTTGGGGGGGGGGGTCTTTTCTTTTTTTTTGTTTTTTGTTTTTTGTTTTTTGTTTTTTGGTTTGTTTGTTGTTGTTTTTTGTTTTTTTTTTTTGGTTTTGTCTTGTTTTGTTATTGTATTTTTTGTTATTGTACGTGTTGTTATTCTTTGTGTGTGTGTGTTGTGTGTGTGTGTGTGTGTGTGTGTGTGTGTGTGTGTGTGTTGCTGTGTGTGTGTGGTGTGTGTGTGTGTGTGTGTGGTGTGTGTGTGTGGTGTGGTGTGTGTGTGTGGTGTGTGTGTGTTTGGGGGGGTTTGTTGGGGTTTTTTTCATATAAAAAGATGTTATACTTGTCGCTGACTGATCACTTAATTTGACAATATACATATAAGTAGTCAAATAAGGTTGTATAACAATTATCCATTTATCATACCTTTGCTGTGGACTTCACATGTAACTGTTCTATTTTAAAATATCTGGGTTATGGTGTGCAACACAAACCCTCTCCTCTCTCTCTCTCTCTCTCTCTCTCTCTCTCTCTCTCTTCTCTCTCTCTCTCTCTCTCCTCTCTCTCTCTCTCTCTCTCTCTGTGTGTGTGTGGGGGGGGGGGGGTGCGTGCGTGAGTGCTAAACTGGTACCCTGTTGTGCTATCGCTCTCTCGGTACCAGTGATTGCTCAAGTATAGCACCAATCAACGGGGGACCAGTTTAGCGTGCGTGCGTGTTTATATGATTTAATGATTTATGTTCAGTGTATTAACATTTTCTTATTTTTTATATTGATGAAAATTTAGAGTGTCACAAACTTTCTTCAGACCCTCTAAATTTGAAGGGTACACGTGTCACCCACTTACCCCGTTCCCATTTTCGAGAAGCCCTGTATTACCTTTGCTATATTTAATCATATATTACACCATGTACACGTGTGATTTAAACAGCTGTTAAATGTAAGACCGTTTCCATTAATAGATAGGTTAAAATTGATTTTCTTTATCGTATTTTGGGGGTCTGTTTTAAGGGGAATTAATGGCTTTCTGACTAGGTGTCAACGGCACATGTATTAATTAAGTTTAAAAGGAAATACACAATGTTGAAAAGGCTGATGCGATCAATAGTGTCAAACTACGGCGGCGTAGAAAGGCCTAATAATATACAATTATTGCTGTTTTTGAGGTCAATACGATGATTTACTAGACACCTGAGAAGTACAATATTCACCGAGCCCTTGTACTTCGAAGGTATCTAAATCATTGTATTGACCGACAAAGCAGCAATAATTGTTTTATTATATGATTGTTCTTTGCTCTAAAGTTTATATGTAAGGAGGTGCATCGATCGATCAATAAATCCTCATATTCACCTGGAGGGTCACGTGGAGGTGAATATTAGGAATTATTGACTTCGACTTGGTAAGATCTCAACCAATCAGAGAACTAGGAAATATTCAACCATATAATAAAAAACAAATATTTGTTCGGACGAATTAGCACTTTGTAATTTGTTCAGACAAATAACATATTCGTTCGGAAGAATTAGATGTTTGCTCCGGACAAATAAAATATTTGTTCGGACAAATTAGATATTTGTTCGGACAAATTAGATATTTGTTCGGACAATTATTTATCTGTTCGAACGAATTAAGTATTTCTTCTAAGGAGAAGCTACTGATTTGTTCGGGCAAAATTTAAATTCGTTCGAACGAAATAGATATTCATTCGGACGAAGTAGGAATTCGTTCGGACGAATTGTTAATTTGTTCGGATGCAAATCTAATTCGTCCGAACGAATTGCTTATTAGTCCGAACGAATTGCTAATTCGTCGAAACAAATTGCTAATTCGTCCAAACAAATAGATTACCTAATTTGTCCGGACAATCCATGTAGCTAATTCGTCCGAATGAATAATTGTTTTTTGATTTGGCCTTTCTACGCCGCCGTATCAAACAGTTGACACGTGGAAATGGCCTGACTGTATCAAGGTAGGCTACTGAAAGTCATTTACCTATTATATACAACTAGGCAATTCACCCGCTGCTCATTGTCCAATAATGTGATCTACATTGAACCCTGGGGAGGGGGGATCTCAACCTATACTTTGGGCGTAATGTAAGTTTTGTGTGTACTATACTTCCGTTGCATAAATAAACATTAAATATTCTACAATCTATAGGATATTGCCAGTTGTTCCGATTATTTTGTGTTGTGTGAATGTCATAGGGCGAGAAAAGTCTCGAAGTTACGCAAACTTCCGTCTAGACGCTGATATAAAACAAACCACGCCACGAGTCTTTGGGAATGCGTGTTTCGTTTCACTGGGCGTAATAACCAGAGTTTTAGAGAAACTTAGTTCCTACTGAAGCTAAAATATGCCTAAAAGCACGGGATAAATTGTACAGGTGCGGTATCGCAATCTTAATTGACATTTGCCACGCGTTTGTAAAGAGGGGGGGGGTATGTTTCTTTCCCACCTCGTATACGTGCTTGTACATCACCGTGCTGATTGTATATATTAAAAGATGTTATTTAAGATGATATTAAGTTTTATATGGATAGGACTGAATGGTCACCTAAAATGAGAGCACATTCTTGGTGTGAGTGTGTGTTTAAAGTAATTGGGGTGTAAGTCTTCGTTTCTTGTCATTTCCGGTAAAGCGTTCGGTGGACATGAAAAACATACGCATGATGCTGTTGCATGGCACGGTCTTTGACACAAATCTGAGCTAAATAGTAATAAGCAAAATTATTCAATTAAAGCACCTGGTCTGTTCATTATCAATAATTAGACTGCAACTCAACTGAAAAGTATACATGTAAGATTACTTAGCGATGTAGGTAAGTGCGAAAGGGGGGGGGTGTTATAGATAATTTATTTTAAACAATGGGTATTGT
>CAJDSM010002023.1:6413-24050 GCA_903981925.1 Ostrea lurida
ACTTAGTTCGGGATCCCACAGCGCGTTCCCAGCACGTGTATGCATTGGCGCCACTCAGTTCAGGTTCTTTACTAGGTGGTCGGTTTCTAGGTTGTTGACGTCACCGAACTCTGGGGAGGACAGTTATTATGTTCATCTCGTTGTTGCTTCATCCTGGTCCACATATCTGTCTACCTCCGTGGTAGCTTGGCTATATTTCTTTGTGAGGAGCGGAACGGTTAGCCAGTTGGTTAACAAACAACGCTTCCCTAGATTGCGTGTCGTCCAGCGACAGCCCCAGACCCTCGACTGGCGGCGGTCATAGAGATTCCGGGTTGACGCAGAACCTTAAGCCACCGAGGTCCCGTGTCTTCACGGCCGAATTTGGAACCGCGGATCCCTCTGGCTCTCAAACAGGCCATGATGCTTAGCTGTACTAGTTTTCTTCACGCATTTACACCGGCGACACGTAAAGGTGCCATACGTTCTCCTGCTTGGAGTGACCTTCTTTTTGCGTTTTGGGCGGTACATATATCTTATCATCTCATCTCAGTCGCGCACGTTTTATATCCCAAGCCTAGCCTGGGACTCCCTGTTGTAACTTCGAGACTTCCTGTTCACTGAGCTCGCACCCATTTCTTCTAGACCAATTTGTGTTATGCAACAACACCTGCCACTGTACAGACACCTAGTCCTAGGCCGTGTGCACTGGTTATGCGCTAGCCTAGCTAGGTGTCAGACCGAACAGTCTTTATTTCCTACTTTAGATTAATTGTGTGTAAGATTATCATGGATGATATATAAGATAGAATATTGCACTCATGAGAGATCAATAATTGAATATATTCATCTCCTGAGTTATGTTATTTGGGACATGTATTATTGTACAACACAATAATGGATACAAATGTAAGAGAATAAAACATGTTTTATATCAGTCTATACACAAAATATATCTGCTGATAATAGGAAGTATTTCTTTTATCAAATGAGATCTTGTTTAGAATGGTGCTTTTACTGACACGATGAGATTGGTGAACCTGTTTATTGACGCGGATATTTAGTGTATTCAGCAATTAGTTTCAAAGTTACGATTTGAATTTGCATCGAGTAGACTACCTAATATAAAGCTGTTAAATATATTATGGAGACCGAATGCAACCGAAAAATATCGTCTAATTGCAAGAGCAAACTGTCTCCAAATTTCCGAGGAACTACATATGCTTTATATCGATGATGATTAGGTTCATGTTTCCCTTGAGTCCTTATTTTCTGTTCAGTGGTGAGCTATTTCTTTCAGAATATATACTCATTGTTAACAATCGTCTCGAAAACTTGTATCCCCACTATAATTACTGTCCTGCAGTTCAAGAAACTGACAAGTTTTCAAGAGGCTTTGGCATAGATTCACTTACTGAGGGTAACAAAAGGCAAACTGTGAGAAATATTTGCAAGGGTCGTTTCCATTTTTTTTCTCCGATTATGTCTAGCGGGTAAGGAATGGAGGGGGGCGTCAATGAGGTAAGATGTGACATGAAAGAAATTGGAACAAATGACATTTATTATAAGTATTAGAGCGACGTTTTTGAGAACATGCTAGAAGATATGCTGATATCTAAATGGGCCAATATTGGAGAAATATATGTTAGTCCTTAAATTAGAATGATTGAGTTATAATAAGATTCCTCATATACCTCATATTACGGTCCATATAATTGGCGTATAACACAATATACCTGTTTTCGTTTTTTTATGTTTCCAAACTCGTGGCAGCGATTGAGTAGGAATAACACGTATGTGCAACTGTTTCGATCAAAAAGGATAGGGTGGTATGTCAAGTTTTGCCTTGATATGTGCTTTCCAGTGGTTTTGATGTTAATGAACTATTTGCTCGGCTCACGTAGAGTAAAGGTTTTTAAAGCCATTCTAGCTTTCGTCAAAAAGTTTAACACTATCTGGTCGGTAAAGTTCGGTTTAGGATACATATTGCTGGTATCATATTTTAATTTTACGAATTGACAAAATTGAGCGGAGTCCTCTGTATATTACCCGACCAATAGTGTGTTAAGGGTTACCGTGTTCAAAAGTTTATGGTGTCCTCGCATGGATTATACAAGTAAATCGTTAACAAGCTGTCACAATTACAGAGTTGGAAAATTGTCTGCCGCTTGAATTTCTGTCTAACGTCTCGCTATAGATTGGCGGTAAACTGCACTCCACCTACAAAGATGAGTCCTAAGGTAACAGTGTAGGTGTTTGCACCGATGGCTTAGTAATTTCCTGATCTGGGTGATTCTCTTTGGGATCCAATCAGCACAGTCTTACTTTGTTCATGCACAATAGTGCGCTGGAATGATAACGCGCGAAATGCATTATGGATGATAGCAGACGGTTTCTCTTCATTACTTAAAATCTATTTTTTGTGCAGTAGGTGCACTGGTTTATAATGCTTTTGTTAAATATTAGAAGTTGGTTGTCTTCATATGTATTAAATTGAACAAAAATCATTGGTTCTTGGATCAATCAAATACCGAAATGTTTCAGTATACTACCCATGAAATGACGATTATGTGTCAACGAGACCTTTTGCTCAAGTAGACAGGCGATATTAAGAACAACTTACATAAGTGGTTTGAGGAGCTGCTCAACATTAGTTTTACAAACAACATATATCACAACCTATTTTTAATAGAGGCGTTTTCTGTGCAGCAGTCATAATTGATCCACCCCAGGGGCCCGTCCAGAGTGCTGTCAATAGCGAAACGAACTTGTCTCAATGCATACATCATGTAGAAATTAAGAAAATATACTAGTAATTATTTAAAAATGAGGCATTCTATACCATATATCTTTAAGGATGGTAATTAACTTTCATTAGCATTCCTGCTATTGTGGCCCCACCTGCCAACCCCCGGAGGGAGGGGGTTGGCGGGTGGTGTATGGCCTACGCCATCTGAAAACAACTTAAGATCTACTCTATCTCAGGAATCGTTTCAGGTAAATATCCACTCTACTGTGTTCAATGAAGCAGCTTTTTAAAGAATTTTCCCTAATAGATATCTGCATCGTAATATTACTTTGATTCCCCTACTAATTGGGGCACTCCTCGAGAGTCGATACCTCTCCCGTAGGATCTCATGAAATCTGTGGGAGAGGTTTACGAAACTTGATAGTCTTGTCTCAACTAAGATATTCCAGGGAATGATCCTTCATATTAAATACCACTGTTACGTTTGCTAGTTGTTATATTGGGTTGAATTTATCTACTAAGATGGGATGCATCAGTAGTATAGAGATGATAGAAGATAAAGGTCTATGTCAGATTAAGAATTTCTATTTTAGAGGTACGGTATATTAACTCTTAAGTTGAACTTTTTGTGTTGATGTTTCCACCAATAATATTTTAAGAAAAACTAAGAGGAATCTAAGAGTGTGTAGTGAACAGAATTTAGCTCATAGCATATATTCTCGAGTTTGACATCATACTAGTTTTCGCAGGGAAGCGTATTCTGAGCTCTGTGATTTTTCCTTTACTAGCGCTGCACACTAATATCAGTGGGGTATGTTAAGCGACCCCCATGAAATGAACCTGCGCTCGACTGCTTCTTGAAACAACATAATTCTGACGGTTACTGATAAATAAACATGTTCTCGATTTGTAGTAGAAATTTCATTCACACCACGTCACACAAACATATGTGTTGAGAAGTTTCTGTTGATTTTGTTCAGATCCGTAGGCGTGCATTCCATTTATTTAATTCCATGAAATCTTAATTCGGCTAGCGATCGGCGATTTCGTTGCTCGATTAAGTCATGGTGTACTATTCATTTGTTTTCTCTATTGCAATATATTCATCTGCACGTTAATTAATGTTTCCCATACCGGTGTTTGAATGTGCGGCGTGCGTCGTATATTGAATGAGAGGAGGAATTGTGGTACTTTTAAGTAGTGTGTTTTCCACATGCGCAGTTCGATTAGGTTTTTATCTCTCTCGCACCAGATTACAAATTTTTGTTCCCTATCTATGAATTCGGAGTGTTGTGTCTTCTTCCAGTTCTAACAATGCATACACGACTTCCTATGGTCTCCTGTGTGGTGTGTACCAGAGTTGTCTATCTACGCGAAGGATTGCACTTTTCTCTAAGGACGCGTTATTGATCCTCACGCATAGTGGTGTCCGCGGTGATTTTCCGTTATAGGGATTGACAGAACTCGTTTGGTTTTTTTGCTGTCTATGTCGCTCTATTTCGTCGATGTGGTATGAGACTGGTTGAAGACTTCGCGCCAATGTAGAATCTATACGTGGCTAATTTATTTGAGTCCGCATATGGGAATCGATCACTGCATATTACCTTCTTGTTATTGAGCAGACGATTCTCTGCTGCTACAAGCGTACTTGTATTAGCAATTTATTGAACAATGTAGGAGTATGTATTTATCTACCGATTGCATAATTGCAAACTCTCAGCTTATTTGAGACCCTATTCTTTTCTCAGGTGGATATGGATAAGGTATTTTTGTTAAGCTAACTTGAATTGATGAATTCGTCTATTAGAGACCACTAATATCACTGAGATGGTGAGATTCTGTCTGATATCTACATTTTTCTCGATGTGTGAAAAAATTTAGTGTAGTTGTGTTGATGATACAAATAGTCTGGATTTTGCGCAAACATATAATCATCTTACTTTACGGACGCTTCTCGGCCTTACTTTTATGCAGCGTATGCCTCCGTGTGGGAAACTCTGTCCATCGAGTGTTGTTATTTCTACTAAATTGTGGCAACTCACCACTCGTTAGAGAGTGCCAGTATAAGTTAGGTGATGAGCTAGTGTCAGAATTCTTATGCTGTTCTACGTAAGTGTCCAGATGATTATGGTTAACACATTCACTCCATTCCCTGCTTATTGTGGCCAATCTCTGACTTTTCTACTTGCTTGCAGACATACTCTCTCACGTGGTCTCTTTTCACTTTGATTTCCTTCCCCGGCACCTCCTCCTGGCGTTCCAATCTCGCACCTCCACGTTTGGTTTCATTGAACCACGCAATATGTTTGCCTTCTACCACAGATTCTCTTTTCTCCTCCCCTTACTTATATTTCCGATGATCCTAACTGTTGTTACCTGTACTCAAAAATACTCTTATTTTCTTCACTATTTGTGTCGCCTCTGCACTTCTTCCATTATCTGCGCAGCTCGCTCTAACCTCCGGGGGTCATAATTTGACAGATAAAACTTCGTATACTACATATGATTACTTTGAGCTGAAAGGGAGGTCTTTTCATATTAGACTCATCGGTTTGTCTTCGAGTTTTGCACACGGGTGTGTTCATCCGAGACAGACTCTTTTCACTAGATTTGTATCATACGACACCTACTCTATTTTATTTGTGAAGTTTCGCTGATAGATCCATTCTCTCTCCCTTTTCGAAGGGTGTGCCCACGCAGGCCTCTCAATCTTTTTACGAACATCAAGTGTAATTCGCTAAGGAATGATATGATTTATTGTGTACAATGTTTGGTAGTATCGAATGGTCCTATGTTGTGCGTTCGTGTCAGATAGAAAGATTTGATAAATGTATTGATATAACCAGTTTTACTGACGATGATCGACTAGATCAAAGCTCACTTGAGTTCGGCTCAGGTGAGCTAAAAAAGTTTAACAGGACCATTGTGTGGTTTCCCGGGAGCCACGTTGCTGACGCGACAGCGTGATGTCAGAAAGAATAGTTCATCAGCATATGTAAACATTTCCGGGTTCAGGCGCAGTCTTACTTGTAGAAATTATAGGTGTCATGACGGCAGTCGTCATGAATAAAATTGCTCACTGACCGGGAGAATGGGTTTGTCGACCGATTAGGTGCCTCAGTTATTTTTCTGGTTAAAGTAACTGTCGTATTGTGTCGGCAATGGTATACTTTACGTATTACATCCATTGTCATTAATGGCGAGTACCTTGATTTTTGGAACACTCGCGACGCTAGTGAGTATCAGGTATGGTGGAGTTTCTCGCACCTGTGAATCACAAACGCGGTAGAACTATTCGGTTTTGTGACTCGATTATCTTTCCTTCAAAGACTCGCAGGCCAGGTAGCACAAACAAGACGTATATTCAACATCGTTAGATTAGTCTACTTAACGAACTGCCCCTCGTCGAAATGGTATGAAAACATTTTCTATAACGTTATTAACAACGTTAAGGCGTTCGTATGGTAAGTGTTTTTATAACCCTGGTTATATTCCCCATATCCTCATACGTTGAAATACGTCTTCCCTACTAAATGTTTGGAAAGAGAGAGCGTTTTGACTCTCTAATACTCCGTTTTTTAAAAACGTTTTCATAATTAAACGTTAATCTATTTATACGTAAATTTGTGATTGGTTGTTTTTAACGTTATTGTGGGCTCACCACCCACCCCGTCTTGGCACGGTCATACGTTAGTAGCTGTCTTCGAAACTGTTTTGCACACATACTCACGCCTTTGCATGTTCTTTTCACAGAAATGTTTTGAAACAATCCGCTATCTTAAGTAATAACGTAAACTTTTTTTGTATGGAGTTTTTTTTAACGTATCGCCTGTAGTGACACGGTGTATTAGGAAAAGCTGTTGTTTAACTATAATGTTTTGAACACGTTTTGATACAATTGTATATCGTTCATTTCAATGAGAAGATACAGTTACTTCTTGTATGTTTTTTTTCTAAACACGTATCATATTACAACTTATGAAACAACACATGTTAAGATTTTCAAACATTATAAAAACGTTTTTACAACAATTCAAAGAAATATTTAAATAACTAATTCCTATCCTAACAAATAAACCTTTAATGAATATCCTCATAGCATTTCATGGATATTATTTATAACTGTCCATTCATAAACACAAGTGCTTGTTGAAAACATCACCATTAATTTACTGGCCAAAAACACCATACAGAATAAAACTGCACGCAACTGGCTGGCACTTTGAACTCCATGTGTGGCTCGTAGCTCAACACTGATCTAGGATTTGATCGGATTGTTGCATATGGGGGAAGAAAAAAATTTTAAATTCACATATCTGTTCCACTTGGCTTCCCACCAAGCCAACAGTTATATCAGTATAAAAACGGTTGCAAATAACTTGCAGTTATTCCTGAGTGAATGCCAATTCCTTCTTTTTTCTAAACTGCAACAAATACAAGAAAAGTTGATTGTAGCAAAGAATAGCTG
Organism: Ostrea lurida; assembly: GCA_903981925.1. NCBI lineage: Eukaryota > Metazoa > Mollusca > Bivalvia > Ostreida > Ostreidae > Ostrea > Ostrea lurida. The sequence goes on from CAJDSM010002023.1 coordinate 13,610, forward strand.
AAGCGGTAGTGGGAAATGAAGTCGATCCTTCCGTCGGAGAAATTATCAAATTAAGCATTTTTCTACACAACCACTTTCGAGTTTGCATGGAGGTAGCGGAGTTGGCCTAGGATGGCCAATTGACTGGGATGGTGGGTTTCTTTTTTCCCTTCCCTAAAAAAAAAAGGGACTGATTTTTTAATTTCACTACTTATGTACACTTGTACAGACCTCAAAATAACGACAAAATGGCGAAAATTTCAGACTTAAAAATGGTGTTTTTTGTTTGTTTAAATTTATTTTAGCCATTACTGATACTCGATGTCGCGATGTCAAATAACACACAAATATATATACTTATGAATATGTTTTCCGTTCTGTCAGATTTGGTGAATTGCAATGCAAAGTATTTAACTGCATCAAAAAAAAAAATAAAATAAAAAAAAAATAAATAAAAAAAAAAAATAAAAAAGACGCTTTCCGACCCCATTATTTTCGAAGATGTAATCGAAACTGCAACTTGTTTTGGGGGCCTAAACATAACTGCCCTTCGTGAAAGAAATATTATGGAATAAGCACAAAGAAAATATAATTTTGTTTTTATTAAACACAAAGGTCTCCCTCCTCCCCAAATTGAATTGCTCTAAATTACTACAAACTCCACTAAATTATAAGTGACAGGGTATGGAAGGAGGAAGCTTGAGCAGGAAACATTGACAATATCACAGTATTTGTGCAATTGATGAGATGAATGGAAAGAAGTATTCAAAATTGTACTGAGCAATATTATATGTATTCCTCTTGTTTATGTACTTCATGGTAATGAAAAGGCAAAGTTTCAAGGTTAATCTGATAGACCGTATAGAAGGGAGAAGTGTTCACAAGCTATTTTACACCTCCACCCCTGTTGGATCACCATAACTTGAGGAAAATTATGGATCCTTCGATCTGTCTGAATATGTTTGGTGTTTTAATATGTTAGTATATTTCTTCTGTCAATCTTAAATGTTTTTACACAAATCGCACTCCCTGTTGGATCCACCATAAACTTGAAGGAAAATAATTGGATTCTCCATCCCATCCTGACAATTATGCACATAATACAAATGGCAATGAAGCCTGTACAAAGTTTCGAGGTTATGCTGATAGACCTTGGGGGTGGGGGTAAATAGAAGGAGAAGTGTTCACAAGCTTTTTTACCACCCCCATCCCTGGTTGGATCCACCATAAACTTGAAGGAAAAATTATTGGAGTCCTCGATCTGTCCTGAATATGTTTGTGTTTAAATATATTAGTGATTTCATTCCTAGTCAATCTTAAATGTTTTTACGCATCTCACGCCCTGTTGGATTCCACCAATAACTTGAAGGACAAATAAATTGATCCGTCCATCCCATCGCTAACTAATATGCACTCTACAAATGGAATGAAGCCTGTAAAAAAAGTTGAGTTATCTGATAGACCCATAATAAAAGGAGAAAGTGTTCACAAGCTATTTTACACCCTCCACCCCTGTTTGGATCCACCATAAACTTGAAGAAAATAATTGGATCCTCCTTCCTGAATATGCGCATCTAAACATGGGCAAGGAAGCGACTGGTAACACAAAGTTTCAAGCTATCTGATAAAGCGGTTTAAGAGGGAAGCGCTTGCGGGATTCTTGTGACAGAACAGATGGCCAGAAAGTACTATGTAAAAACAATATGGTTCTCCCTGGAAGAGGGGAGACATAATTTCACTATTACAATGGAGATAAAAATACATGTAATGCAATGTATATCTACATCTGTCACATAAATTGAAGAAAGGTATATTTTAAAAAGAATAATGTTAAATGTATACAGCATGTATTGTTGCATTAGTACTTATTGTCTGTAAACCTTTCAAAAAAAACAAACCAACATACTTTTGTGGTAATACTGTTTCTCTTTGTCTGAAACTATATAATTTTCTATGCTATTGAGATAATCCATTTCCTGTTGCATGGGCGCCATTTGTTTTTGTTTGTTTTGTTTTTTTTCCATCAGGATCCATGATCGGTAAATCTAAAGTAAAACTTAAAAATTCCTGTTATTTTTCAAATCGGAAAGAATAATCCCAGTAAGCATAAAGTGGAATTGGGATTTGGTGTAGTTCAAATGCACCATATATTTTTACTCTGTTAGTTTATAGCTAATTTTAGTTATATAGCTATCAAGTCAAATAAATATCTTAGTCATGTAAATATTCCTTAACTTGAAAGAAAACACTTGTGATGGAAAGCTTTGCATATGTTTACTGTATTAACTGAGACTGGGGAACAGGAAATAGTAGGTGACCTCATCGACCAAGCTTCAAAGAGTGTCAAAATCAAAATGGATAAAACTAATCACTTACATGTAATGCAATAATATTGTGTACTTATTTAAAGTGATATTATGATATCCAGAATATTATTGAAATGATATAACTTCTATGTAAAATACTTGAATCTGATTGGTTGAGAAAATTTTGAAAAATAAGACTGCAACCCCGCTGAATGTCAAACCGCGCCCCACAGTGTGTGGGAGAACAGTGTGTGAGAACGTAACAACGGTCCACATTGTTTGACAACGGTGATAATTCCAAAAAATGTTGACATACGCGAATTTATTGTGCGTATGGTTCACCATTTTAGTGTGGCATGAAGCGGAGTCCGGTAAAACGGATATTTGCAATAGTTAAATCAGCAATAAATGGTCCGCAATATCCCAAATGAGAAGGTAGCTATTCGCATTCCTGATGTTATAAACATCTTACTTAAGTCATGTTTTGCATGTTTTATGCTTGAACGTTATGTTTTTGTGTCCAGAGTATATGACGTCACAATCTAATGCTTTCCCTCGTCGTTAGGCCTAATGCGCATTTACTCATCAAATTAGTCAAATTTGGAATCAAACAGTAGATTAGAGTTTGTAATTCATGACATCAGTATAATAATATAAAAAAAATAATGCCCATAGCAAAGAGAAGGGTTACAGTGGAAAAGTCCAACCCTTGAAACCATTGTTAACCTCAGCAACGCCCAGTCAACAATGGTTTTCTCGGGTGACAATTCCCATCTGTAACCCTCTCTTGCAAGTCATTATTTATATAATAAAACATCGTAATAAGAGCATCTCTGTACCACTTAAAAAAAATTTGGCACGCATAGTCACCGATTTTCATGAAACTTGCATGAATGAGACATCTATATAACAAGTTTACAAAAATGTGCTCAAAAGTTAAATGCTGGTCATGGTTGCTATGGAAACCGGTGAAATATAATCAAATTTGGCTATTTTCCAGAAATGATAGTTTTTGCCACAAAAACTCAAAACAACAAATTATTAATGTTTTACAATGTATTTTTCATATCAAATGATAAAATAGATCCTATTTTTAATTTAGGAGGAAAAATTTAATAATGGCAAATTTGAAGTGATTTATAATCAATAAATCTGTAAAGTTGTGTTTAAATTCAATGATTTTTATGTCTTAATAACTTTTATTCCATCCACCTCCAAAAAAATAGCAATGCTTTTTAAACAACTAATTGATGTTTTTAATCAATATAAAATAAAACTTTTGGGAATCTGCCTATTTAACGCAATTCGAGGCATGATTTATGGAGGGAAAGGCTTTTTTAACCAAGAGTTATTCCCCTTTGAAACTCTTCAACGTCATTAGGTGTAAAGTTACATAGATACACAAATAATATGGCGGGATGATGTTACAACTGGTGGAATTTTAGAAGATTGTCCTCGATTGAAGACATGTGCTTCCAAAATACCTCTCTATTCACCCATTCGAAAAAGAAAGTGTGAGGAATTTCAGGTCCAAGACGTTTGCTGGAGATAGAGCCATGTTAGTACAGGTGACTGAGGTGAGTGTACAACCAAAAGAAAAAGAAAATATCTAGCTAGCAATTTATCGAATAACATGTTTAAAGCGGGTCGAGAAATGTTTTCAACTGAAGTGGCTTCCATCCCATGCATTTTTAAAAGGTTCAATTAATTATTGAAACCATAGGAGCACGTAATATCTAAAGCTATAAGCAAATATTTTTGATTTCTACTACCTAGCCCATAGGTGGTTGGATTGCCCGATATCCCTCATATATATATGCGTGTCTGACATAGCCTAAAATGTTAATATTGACCTTAAGATTTGATAAAGCTGTTATCTATACAAATATATCAGTATTCACTTAATATTGTAAAAATGAATAGACTAGTACATATAGCCCCCCCTTCATGCTTGTACTTTTTGTTTATTTTGAAATACATCATACATCACAAGTAAAATGTTTTCATAGACATAATGCAATGTACATTATGATTAATTTATCTGTCATAGTTGTAAACAAACTAAAGATGTGACACTCATGACTATCATCCTCATGTCAATGCATGCTAAATTGACATTGTTACGGTTGTATTATTACGTCAAAATCAAGTCCATTGCATCACATATCTGCTCGATATTTTTATACTTGTCTTTGGGCCTAATATATGCACTCTGAGTCTGAAATTGAGATCCATGTTTAATGTTTTTGTAAATTTGCAATCATTATATTATTTGTACTCATAAAATCAAACATTTATTTATAATTTACTTTTGATGATACTTGAAAAATATTTGTACTAATTTAAATTGAAGAGAATTAAAAATACGAGTACGCTGGCCAAAAAAAAAACAAAAAAAAAAAAACATACATGGAAATACCCGTGTAGTCTTCATTTATACACTGTACAAGTCATGGCGGATTTAGAGGGAGGCCCCGCGAGCCCCCCCCCCCCTCCCCCCTCTAATTTGTTTTTGGTGACCAAAATTATCCTTATATTCAGAATTATACTGAGCTAAACAAACCCCTAAAAATGACTTTAAAATCCCTAAGACCCAATAGCTTCCTGGCCTTGGCCCCTACTTGGGCTTCATTCAATACATCTAACCAGCGACGTATAACAGGCTCACTTTTTCAAAGAATGCTCCTCCTTCGACAAATCATGGATCCGCCACTGCAAGTGCATGCCTATTTCTTTGTGCAAACAAATGAAATGTCTATATGACTGCCATGAAGGCACAATTTAATGCGTATTTTCAAATACAGTTCAGTGTATGTATATCATAGGGATTTCTTGAAATAACTTTGAATTCCCATTGCAGACATACAGTTCTTTATTTTTGTTTTATACAAACCATTTACCAAAGTTCCATTACTTAGAGATAAACATGAAGTCAACCAGTCATCTCAGCTACAGGTAAACCCAAATGGTTAGGCTAACTCATTTTTTGATTTTATTCAATAAAAACATGAATTGTTTTATAAAATCTTTGAAGGCAGCTTCGATACACACCACGATACGCACCAGTTGTAGACAGGATACAGAATTGATTTAAAGTGCATTAGCTTGAGTTACAACTTTATTATAGAAACAAAAAGGGGGGACTTCTAAATTATGTGTAAAAAAAAAAAAAAAAAAAGTAAAAATGCCCGGCTCCTACGCCCATGACATTTCATGTGGATTAAAATGAAAATAATTTCGATTTTAGTTCCAGTTAGTCCATAACCAGTATATGTATACATTTCTACTCAAAAATTAAATAGAAGTTTCACAACATGGCTTAATCTTTGAAATCATGGCATAAATGAAGTCAGAGAACTTACCGGTACTTAAAAATCCTTCTCATTATCAAGTAGTACATAATAAATGGGATATGAAACTATTATATTAATATGTATACGTGTATGTATTGGATTTTGATATTCATCTTAAATTAAATACTATATCTATTGCTTTATAGATAGTATCATTTTGGCATTAAACTGGGACTCAATAATTGGATTCAACTTACAGTGTCAAACCAGAAGCATCAGTGTTTCTGCAAAGGACATGAAAGGATAACCCTGTAACAGGGATAAATAAGTCCATGATTAAAGTCCAGACTCCAGAAAATCAAGGCGATGGTTTTGAAGTCAAATTTCAAGGTCACAAATAAAAAAAGGGGGGGGGGGTGAATCAATGTCTTATAAGGCAATACAAAGTTGCAGTTTTTACATATCCTATTTTGTTTATAATTCAATTAGATTGTGTCAGCATCCATTGAAATTTCAATATCACACTTTATTCCAGCGGCAAGGTGAAAAACATGTACATGATAAAAAAAAGTCTAAAATTAAGATACACAGTTTTATGTAGCACAGTTAAAGTTCTATATCTCGAACACTGATATCTCAAATACTATGATTATGTCGAACTGAATTGGAGGTCCCAACCACCTATTTTCTAGTATTTTACCCTCGATATCTCAAATTCACGGATATCTCAAACTTTTTCCTCGGTTCCATTAAGTTCGAGAAGACGATGTTCGACTGTAGATATTTTGATGAATTATGACGCATTAATGTGAGAAGTGATATTTGTACATAATGGATATCATGCACATTTGACCAAAAAAAAAAAAGAAAAAAAATATTTAAAAAAATGGAATGATTTAATCATCTGTTACCTGAAATTAGAGTGTTTGTGATTGGGTTAGATACATGATGTATAATAAAACGCGATTTACTTGATAAGAAAGTGAAATTTAAGTTTGCTTAATATTTTTCAGCATCATGGGCGTAGAAGCGGGGGGGGGGGAGCAAATCCCCCCCCCCCACTTTGAAGAAGGGGGGGAGGGGTATGTTTTGCCCCCCCCCCCCTTTTTTGTCAAGTAACCAAGTAAATTTTTTGTCTGCATAAAGTTCATAATTTTTAAGTTTGCTCCCCCCCCCCCTTCAGTGTTCGGAATTACCTTTTTATTATTTTGCTTTACACTTAATTTAGAAGTTTGCTCAGATTTGAAAGGGGGGGGGGGTCTATTCAAATCAGTCCTACGCCTCTGAGCATAGCAACATGTTCTATGATTTTTTTTAACATTATGATGTGGACTAGATTGAGACAAGATATGTCTTCAGTAAAATAAATGGCAGTACATATTTATTTCTAAACAATTTTATCATGCTCCCTGAAAATTTCAGGGGAGTATAAAGTGGCGGCTGTCCATCCGTTCTGATATCTCCTAAACTTTTCATTAGAAATTATAATGATTGGTTTATAATACAGAGCGCTTTACAATACATTTGACAGTTTATCACAAATGTTCCTTAAGACAAGGGCTTGTGTGTGTGTTCGGAATCTTGTGAACAAGATAGAAGCAAGGGAATTTATCAGAGAATCAACCTTCCACAAATGTTGCCCATGGAGGGAGGATGAACCCTATTGATTTTCAAGGTCAAGGTCACTATTGACTATTGTTTAAAAATATTGTGTTGCGAGGGGATGCTATGCTTGCCTTGCCTTGTTCTTTTTTTTCCCCCTATTTTCTTTTACATTTTCCCATTTTCTAAGCCTTTCATCATATTAAATTGATCACTAATATATTCCTTGGGACAGTATACTAGTAGTCATTTTCAAAGGTCAAGGTCAATTAGAATATATAATGGAAAAAGTGCCTTATTAAACAGTTTTTGAACATGTAATGATCTTATATTACACAAATTAGTAACAAGTAAATGGTCTTCTGTCAATAACGACTCAAAATCATTTTGTAAAGGTCAAGGGTACTCAGAATATATACTAAACCTTCAATTTTACATTTGAACAATATTCCAACCGTTTATATTGGAATTTGTTCTAAGATCTCTCAAGGTCGTTTTCGAAAGGACAAGGTCATTCAGAAGTTGTACCTTGTAAGCTCGAAAAATTTCATCCAATTTCAACAGGATGACGTATTGATCATATGCTGCACAAATAAGGAATGGACCAATGACTAACAAGCAAAGATCACCAAGGTCATTTTGTACAGATGAGGTAACTCAACATTTAGGCTACCCTTTATAAATGTATGAAATCCTTTCATTCAACAGTCATTGATAATTGTGGAAGACATCGTGATATAATTAATGGTATGGTTAGATGCATTTTGGGAGCATCCATCAGTTTACTGATATTTCTTGTATATCAGCAACCAATAAATTTCAAATTTGGAAATTTACGATTTTTCGTTTTCCATGGCAACCAACATTAATTCTTATATCAAAATTGTTGATGACTAAAAGATAACATCAATAGGAGTCAGTTATCAGATAATATACTTTGATTTCAAATAAAATGTTATATAATAAATTGCATTGAAATGTACAACTGAACTGCCAAATCACGACGAAATGCATCATTTTGTTTCCATGGAAACACAGCTTAGAAGCCAGATTCCCAAACATGTTTTCAATTGTATATGATAGTACTAGGTCTAATGCATGTTGATCAAGCATTCAATATTTCAAGCGGTGTGGTGGGATTATTTTTACCAACATTCAAATTTGCCTCTAAAATGGCTTTTTTAGAATGTCAAAATACCCTCTTTTCAAGAGAGAAATAAATTATGACAGAGATATTCAAACCCACAACTAAATGTTCAAACTAAACACTAGAAATATTGAAAATTAACATTTTATAATGATATTTTATGAAATCAAACGACTTAAAACCAGCATATTCGTATAAAAATGTCATTTTTCATGTTGAAAAATGCCTCTTTTTGTGACCCAGTGACATGCACGTGTTACCATGGCAACAGGGTTGCCTAGCAACCAAATCATGATATTCTACGTTACTAACAGAAGTTAAGTCGATGTGCCAAATTTTGAGAAAAACGGTGATGGTGCGTGCCGGACCCCTTATATAATGTTAAGTGGTTACAAAGAATGGCTCTTATGTTATTAAAATTTAAAACCAGCTTTGTTTATCATCACGGAGCAACGATCTAACGTTAAAACCATAACGTCACGATAATGTATTTTACAGTTTCTCGAAATAAAAACTTCTATACATCTCACTCAAAGTCTGTATATAAGCGTCTTACCAACTCATTAAAACATCTCTATAGTACTTGGCATCAAGTTGGTTAACAACTGTTCGAATAGTATAAGTTAAAGTTCGTCGAACTTTTCAATTTTTCTACCTTGTTACTCTGCTTAAATTACAATAGGAAAACCATGACGTTATGAAGTCTTTCGACGTGATTTTTACTGATAATTCGCTCTCTCCTAGGTCGCCAATTATTCTATACAGAGTTTTTACCTCTCAAAAACCCCTATGTCATTTATTTAAAAGAAACGCAGGCCTATCTTTTAACATATTTTTTTCTTTTTCTAGCATATTAAAAGTTTGTATCGGGGTTTTCTTGACGGCAACAAAAATGCTATTGCTACTCGCTGCTCCGTAACGTCATGCGACGTCAACTTTCTTAGCATTTTTACGAGGACTATCGCACCTCTATAAGCGATTTCCGTTCAATGAAGCAATGTATCGCGGCAAACTTTAAGTCGTGAAATGAGGTAACAATTCTTGATTTAAGCATCTAATTTATTTTTCATTTTGGTGCAATTTTCAGAGATATGACTTTACACATTGTACAGTGTATTTGTATAGTACCAAAATCCAACGTGCTTCGTGACCCCATTTTCAGTTTTAAATCTGAAATAACTTTTATATGTGTCGGAATATATTGGAAGATTTTAATTAAAATTAGCTGGATTTATGGTTAAAAATATCTTCCAAATTTGGTTATAATATGACGTTAAATAAAATAGTTATGACAAAAGTCTACGTATTTTTTGAACGGCCCTCGTACATGAAATAATCTTTAAACTGTTCAAAGTACTAATATTTCTCGATCTAATAAAAAAATCTCTATATCAGACATGTTGGAATATGATTAGCATAATTTAGTAAATCATAATACATGTATAAAGTATGTGGCACAGTTTTGAAAATTTTAAGGCCAAACAAAATTATATTTGTTTTCGGTTTCCCGACCCTACCTAATTTTGGGATGCCAATTTCCAGACCCTAATTTTTTTTTTAATTCATCGGGGGAAAACCCCTACATTTTTACCACTTCATGCCTGCACAACTTATAGGTGAAAATGGCATATAAGTCCTGAGTTGTAGTATATTAAACTGATTAATAGTAGTTTATATATGACAAAAGTTTTCAAAGAAGAGGGAACAGATCAAAAGACAATACAAGAATTTTTTTTTGCTTTTCAGAAACATGTTAAAAGTGCATTAAATAACAAATTCAAGTACATAGAACATACATTTCTTCACTTAAAATAAATAAAGGCCAAAAAGATTTCCCCACCTACACTTCATTTTTTTTCTGGTATGAAACAGGAAACAAACATATTCTTCTGTGTGGCCTAACTTAATTAGATTGTAATATTTTGGTGACCATTTTTGCTGGGCAAATTTTCCTATCAAATGAATTAAACTGTACCTTCAGTACAACTCATGTGAACTACCGGCGAGAAAGACAATGATTTCCTCCGTAGTATCGAGCTGCTATCTTCACGACCTTCAATGTAAATCAAATAAAATATTACCTAATCATAGTGTCCAGTATATAAAATATTCAA
>CAJDSM010002024.1:0-60648 GCA_903981925.1 Ostrea lurida
CAATATGGCCGTTTAGCAACCCCTTAACGGTGACATGTACTTTCAAGTTACAAATGGGCGACTTGGGGCGCGAAATTCAAATGTCCATTGTGGCACGATAAACACAGCGCCCGCCCACGCGGTCACACTGATTACTGCCCCCCCCCGTACCATTGTCTTTGATCAAGTCGACGACTGCTGGTGGCAGACATGTCGTCCGTCTTGCGCGCCTGAGAGTGGTATTGGCGGCGTGCCACAGTGGCACGAGACTTTCACCACAGCGGCTATCCCCGTACCACTCTGGCGATTTGCCGTACTGCGGCAGTACATCTACAATTGCAATTGAGTGGCACAAGCTTCGCACTGGAGTGACGTGAGATTCGTTCAGAACCCGTGCAAGCTCCCCTTCCCGCGGGGCCGCGAAAATGGCTCGGCTGACCGTAATGTTGTGCGAGAGTGGTGCTGCAGTTGTTGCACCACCGCGATTTTAGCGATCCCGATAATTTCCGTGTCATTGTGGTGCGGGGCTCGCGGGATCGCGCGGAAGTGGTGCGAAACCCATGGTAGACCGGTGGTATGGGGCTTTTAGCCCATTTGTGACTGAGGCTTAAGTCGGTAGAAGGTAAATTGGCCTCTTTTTATAATTCCATGCACAAAGATTTAGGTCAACTGAGTCACTCAGGTGACCTATTGCAATTGGTTTTCGTCCATTGTCGGTCGTGTGTCGTCCGTCAACAATTTTGCATAATTAACCTCCTCTTGAAAACAAGACCAAATGTTATCATTTTTTGGTTTGAAGCATCTCTAGAATAAATGGAAATTGAAATTTATTACCTTACCATCCCTGGATCCTCATGAAATTCATGGCCACTGGGCCAGGGGTTCAGGTTTTAAGGTGGGGCCAATATAATTGTATAGAAAACATGTATTATAACTTATAAAATACATATTCTTCTCTACTTCCATATATATTTGGGAAAAACTAAATAATGATTATCACGTCAATGAAGCCCTCTACCTAAACTGTGAAATTCATGGCCCCGGGGATGAGGAATGTTAATGTGATTCATATGCTTCAAACTTCCATTTTTGTCTTCTTGTGTAATTGAATAAGACTCCATGTTAAGGTTTAAATGCATGTATGATACTCGGGTGATCGTTAAAACCTGTGGGCCTACATGTAGAGCTTTTCAAACGTTTCTAACGTTTTGGTTAGAAAGTATTATGGGTGCACATTCGGACGGAAATGGGAATGTATTGAACTCTTGCATATCAAGATAAAATGATTTATTATACTTCTGTTAAAAATGTTTCTATATGATGTTCAGGAGATAAAATATCTATACACAGTTCGTGAATAAACAGACTATTCCCCGGAGAATAGTTTTTTGACTATTCCCCGTTCGAATAATTTCCCGCACGCTTTGACGCCAGTTTTGATTTCCTGTAATTTGATTGGTTGAAGGTATCTTCACCGTTAGTAAACACTAGAGAGTTCCACTACAACAGCATGTCGTCTCGAAACGGTATAAACACTTTACGATATCGCTGCGCTTGTCGACTAATAAGATAGTAGAAACAAAACAAAATGTTGTGAACGTGGCTTTTTGGAGACTATCTAGTGGAAAGATTGTGGAAAAACTATAATATTGAGGAAATAGAGAAATTACTTTCAATGGAGATCGGTCGATGAGTTCTAAATTGAAGAAGTTTTTATACTGAACTGGGAAAACCGGACGGTACTTTCTACGCAAGGAGCGAAGTTTAAATTAGATTTGGACTTCAGAAACAGTTCTTGAAGAGAACATCCGTTAATATTGTTAAATAATTTTAAAAAATGTTGACTTAATTTAATTATATATATGCATCTTTCTTTTCCCAACAGATGATTATAAAGTATACATGTAGACATCAGTATAATAAAACACTTATTCACTGGCTGTGATTGTGGAATAGCTCTTTGATTCACCCTTGACAGGAACTATTCCCCTCGGGCAAGCCCTCGGGAATAGTTCCTGCCTCGGGTTGAATAAAAGAGCTATTCCACTCACAGCCAGTGAATAAGTGTATAATATTTTTTAAAAGTTTATCGATAAAAAGGTCAAAATAAACATTTTAAAAATACAAACAATAGATTGATGAACGTAGTCATCTTACTCGATGAATAAATTATTATGGCAATGAAAGTGGGATATTAAAACATTGGAAGTATGACGAAATCAATATTATGCTGATAAGTACCTCCTACAAGCAATGTTCTATAATCTCTATAATACTCGTGTACAAACCAACTAAACGTGTCTCCCTGGTACTAATATTCAAATCATTTCCACAGTCAATAAAAGTTTTAATGTTCAGATGAAGTGATTATACATGTACACATCGGATTGAGATGAGAAGGGTAAAATACTTTTGATCTATCCGTCAGTCCTGTTCTGAACTCCCCTGATACCGCTCAACAGAATTATTAAGGACATACTCTGTAGATGAGAAATTAGTAGGTAATCCTGACTAGATGTTTTCATTGAACTTGGAAATTTGGCCTCCGTCAGTTCTCCCATGAAACCGCTCACAGAATTTCATGAAACTTTGTACAAATTCACAGACTGTGTAGATGTGCAGATTCGATTTTGTTTTCTGGGAGTTCTGCCTCTTTGAACTAAGAAGTATAAAACATGTCGATGCATATTTTGTCAGCGCCCGAAAGCGCTGAACAAAATATGAAGTACATGTAACTTTGTGTTTGATATGGATATAGTATTTGCATATGCATAGAGATCTTATTTGATTTTTTTTTTTACTGGGATATACACTCCTTTTGAATACTCTAGAGGCTGTGGCCAAAATATATTATTTTGGTTAAACTTGCGTGAGACAGGTTTTGTAGTTATATGTAAATAGAATATTTCTGTTATAAATATTTTACACAATTTCTAAATAATGCATGACTTGAGTAATGTCATCTAGTTACATATGTGAAAATAGTAAAGTATAGCATAGAAGCATGAGGATTTGTTGTATTAATTTTTGAGTAGTATTTTCATTCATTAAGTGTAGCATCAGCATTGCCGTTCATTATGGGGTATGTTCATAAGCTTGATCACCTTTTCCCATCATAAACAATAAAGCATCTAAGGTATACTACCGACATTGGTGAAAGGGAATATCTGCCGAATATTAGTATAAATTAGTATTTTCGCAGCATGCTAAAACGATAGTGTACATTTAACATCATTTACAATTTCTTTTGTCTCTCTAGTATAATGGAACTTCGGACACCGAGACGTCCTTCAAATGAAGATCCACCTAATGTTTTTACCGAAATTATTTCGAAGGAGTGGACAAGTTCAGAGCATGCATCTTTAATTTGACAGTCTAGATATCGAAAAGTAAACACCCACTTATCTATCAAACGTCTTATCAACACGGATTGAACACGCTAGGTTACTGTGGAGGACGAAGGGAATCCAGTCAGCACTAATTCGTCAAATTCAGCGACCAATCATCGTCTAATTCCATCCAACACACAGCTTGTTTAGTGTTTATTGGGAGACGTGGAATCCCGGTCATTTAAACTGCTGATTGAATTTTATCGTTGTATTGACAGAAATCATCAAATCCACTTGAACTTGATTTATCTATCATGGTCATCGCATTGGATGATCTGTTCCTGACGAGTCACCTTCAATATATATACATACTGGTGATTAATGAACAAACAAACAATCTTAGGAACAATTTTTCATTGTCCAGGACCCTTTCGCTGCACAAGTCGGTAGACCATTCCCTTGATGAGAGGGTGAATTCCAAACTGATATGGTCGAAATTTAAGACTGAGAATATTCCATGTATAGCAGAAACAATACTACAGTACTGTACATAATTCGAATTTTATTGTGGTATTTTGAATGCATAGTATTGGTTTTGACAAGACGAGCACAACATATGTGTATATAAAGTATGAAAACATGTTATTAAGCATATTGTTACATTTGCGCTTTTAATACATTTTCTCATTCACTATATGGAGTATAAATACACGTAATAGAAAGCCTCAAATTCTTATAAATATCCGAATCCATTATCCCTAACTATTTTACTGAACACGGAAGCCGAATGTTTGGCTGTACGGGGTCTCTCGGGGTCATCAAAGTTCACATGATAGAGTCCGAATTTTTGGGTGTAGCCACTGGTCCACTCCATATTGTCCATCAAAGCCCATGCCATGTACCCTCTGACGTCACATCCGTCACGTCTTATAGCTGTAACAAACAAAATATTTAGACATTTAAAGAGGTTCTAGGCTGATATTTTGAGTGATGTCAATTTTTTGGAAAGTGTATTTTTTATTTCTACATTGAAAGAGAATCGAGAAATTAATAAGAAAAAATGGGATTTTTATGCTTGTTTTCGAGCTACAGAGTTTTAAACATGACCTTTTTGCACTTTAAATTTACTCAAGATTTATTCATTTAAACTCCATTCGTCTGTTGGTGTAAACAAAACATAAGGGATACAAATCAATCATTACATGAAATAGATATATAATGTCTTTTTACAATACAGATATAAAAACAAAATTTAATACTTGTAATGGAAATAGATATTAACCTTTCTGCACTTGATATGCGAAAAAACTCGTAATATCGAATTTCAGAGTTTAAAAAAAAAACCATATTAGGAGTGATGTCAATTTCTTAAGATTTACGTAATATTCAGAGTCTTGTCTTAAAATTTAAAATGGAACTTTAAAAAGTAGAGGATTTCGATGAAATTTTTAAATTATTAGCCAAAAAACTGAATTTTTGCACAGAATTTCGAGTAAATTGAATTGGACTGTTTAAAGAATATGTACTCTGTTTGGAAAAATACCTCAACAAAATTAATAAAAAAAAAAAATTGAACTTGGTAGTTCCAAGTCTCAGCTTCTTGTATCATAAATTTTAAAACTGTAATATATAAACAAGGGTATAAAAATAGATATATTGGATGAAATAGAAACTGAACAATCATGCTTTTTGATCAATCAATCCTTCCACCACAAAATATAATCCCTACCAAACCCTTTCAAAATCTGAATTGACACAATTTTTTTTCAACTGGAAAGGGTTCAGTTGTGAATGTATAATATGTTTGCACCAATGGGGTCAGTATTAAACCAGTAAATAATACTTGGTTATAGCGTCTTGCGCAGTTGTTCTCAAAAGCTCAGCCTACAACATCCTTAAATGCATTCAGATTGGTAACCCTTTCAGAGTAAGTATACAACCGTGAAAATGTAAAACACAGACATAGCAAAGATCCAAGGAGTCCAGTTGTCCTTTATAACACATTCATATTCAAGGATTTATTCCGGCTTCATTATAAGCGGCCATTCGTTATATTCTCTTTCCAACAAGACTTGGCGTATTCCATGCATAAAATTACATGACGTGTATATACAAAGAGTAACACTATCAAATGAGCAAGTTTAAGTGACAAAAATTACACAAGTTGCAACTTGCATCAAAATGTTTTCAAAGATTTATATACCTTTTAGGATCTCGTTAACGTAGTAGGTGTAATATCTAGCCCTTGAATAGTCCATCATTTCGCCATTGTCAGATACGCCATTTTCGGTGACGTAAACCGGCGGGTTGCCATAGTGATCCTTTACCCATTTTAACAATCTGCGAATTCCCCATGGATTTACACGCAACCAACCAGATTGAGTCCTAGTGTAAAAGCATACAAGCATTTATATATATATATATATATATATATACAGCATACATGTATACGACAACTGTGTTTTATTACCATTTAGGCGTTTACCAAAGTACTTTTTGTATCAGAACTACATATAAATATAACCCAATTATGACGACGTAAATGACAAAAAAATACTAAACAAGAATGATCATTAGTCCCATACAGGCGGAGCCAAAGGGAACTACAAGATCGCAGCTTAATTTCTCAGATCTTTTTTTTTTTAAACCAATCTTTGATTTAGGAAGCTGAAATTTTATATGTTCTTACTACTTTATGTTTACCGATCAAGTTCAATGATTTTTACATTTATTGGACTTTGGAAATTTTCTTTATACATACATGTATGAAATATCTTAACTTACATGTAGGAATCTGAAATTTGATAATTAGTTACTGAATGAATGGATACATGAGCAGAAGCGCAGGTAGAAGTGAATATTGAAGTACGAATAAAAAATGCCAATCTTTATACATTACTGAAGGAGGATCTGGTGAAGTTGTTCCTAACACAACAGTAAAACCTGAGGCTGGGATACGAATGATGCGACGAAAAAGACAAAGACATCTTTGGCTGCAGACGATCGCTTACATGATTTAAATACATGTATTAGTATTAAAGTAAATGCAAAAAAAAAACCCTTATACAATTGGAATTTCAAGAGGACCGCACATGAATTATTACACAGGACTTGACTTGGAAACGGTAGGCGGCATGTATTGCTATGTAATATTTACAGAATGCTTGTCAACGGTAAGAATTTTCGGCATTTATGTAGATTAACGCAATTTCAACTTACGTATTCCAGCACGGATCCTCAGAAGTATCGATGTCTTGATCACTTTCATAACTATGCCAGTTAATGTCCCGAATGTCTTCACGTACAAGATTAGTTGTGTAATGATTTAGGCCAAGGAAATCAAATGCACCTATAAAATCCAAAGGTGAAATTTCATTTGATACTGCAGTAATTATATATAAATCTCATCACTGGAATTTGTTGTTTCCCCATTGTTATTACAAAAAACTTTGTATATTTGAGAAAGTTAAGATGCTCATGCCTCTGTTCTGTTGAATCTCCTCTGGAGTAAATGCAGGTAGACGAGATTTAGGATATCCTTGACGTCTGCTTTTGTCCGCTACTTTCCTTTTCATGACCGACGGATAGTCTCCATTTCCAAAGATAGGATTTGCAAACCACCCAAGTTTAAACTGGAGGGCTCGCTCTGCGGCGTAACGACTGGTGGTGGTATCTGTTTGGGGTTCTTTCCAGTCACAGTCTAGAGTTATGCCAACTTGTCCTAGAGTGAATACAATTACATAAGGAATAAATCAAATGATGTAATTGCATTTCCTTGAAGGATGTATATATTCATCAATTTATGCTCTATTTCAGTATATCTTTAGATGTTTCTTACCATGTTGGATGGACTTGAAAGTGCTTTCGTAAGTACGGTAGGCTCGGGTGTGGGAGCGGATGATGTTGTGGGCTACCTCATAGGCACCAGTGTCAGGGCTGTATACACCTGGGGCAAATGCTGCGATACCATAGCCCAGCCAGGATATCACAAAGGCCTCGTTAAATGTTATCCACAACTTAACCTGATAAAGGTAATTATGAAAACATACAATCTTAACAGAATGAAAGTGCAAGAGGAACATATCTTTCAGATGTAAGTTAACCTTAAATACAACAATGGGGCATCAGATGAAGAAATTAGAAGTAAATGTACCGGATTACATGAGTTACGGGGGTCATTATATGTATTCATTACAAAAATGTCTTACTCGATCACCGAAGGATGAAAAGCAGAGTCTTGCATAGTCGTTGAAGTATTCGATGATCTGATCGTTTTGCCAACCCCCTATATCTTGTAATGCCTGGGGCAGATCCCAATGATACAACGTCACCATAGGCTGTATATTATTGGCTAAAAGTTCATTGATCAAGTTATTATAATACTCAATGCCTTTGCTGTTGATGGTGTGAAGAGTACCATCCGCCATGACACGACTCCATGCGATGGAGAATCGGTAATGAGAAAGCCCAAGACGGACAACCATTTGAACATCCTCTTTGTATTTATGGTAGCTGTCGCACGCAATGTCTCCTGTTTGTTTTAAAGCTATTTCACCTTTGTGTGACCTGACGTCCCAAATACTGGGTCCCTTTCCTGTAGATGAAAAGGTGCAGATAACCAACGAAGATAAATATCATAAATCCTATAAATAATACAAAATCTAGAGCAGGGTAAACACGGGCCCCTAAAACACCGGAAATAGGAACATGTGCCTTGGAGGTATAACCACCCTCTTTTAACCACTCCCTCCCGCCGTGATCCCTATATCTTCATTAAACAAAGTATTCAATAGTAAATATTGATGTGCAAAGAACGGCCTAGCAATTGATATAATGAAACATTTCGGACAGCATGGAAAGTTGCATTTGCAAAAGAAAATAAAACATTATATTGACCACTGAATTTGTGAAAGTTGGTTTTCAACACAAACCCTTCATTGTCAATTTATTTGTCAGTATACTGCCTCGGTGTGCAAATTGGTCATTGGCAGAATATGCTCATATATCGAATCAGTTGAGAGACATAAACTTCCTAGATGTATATAAATTGGGGGGGGGGGTAAAAATGCAATATATAAGTGTTTTTGCGTGGTGAAAACACAGTTTTAAAATAAATTTTTAAAACAAAAATTCTTGTAATAAGAGTGTTACTATTTTTACAAACCGTCTGCATTCCATCCACCTTCGATTTGATAAGCGGAAGTGGCTGCACCCCACGCGAAACCCTGTGG
The DNA here is from genome assembly GCA_903981925.1 of Ostrea lurida. NCBI lineage: Eukaryota > Metazoa > Mollusca > Bivalvia > Ostreida > Ostreidae > Ostrea > Ostrea lurida. The sequence goes on from CAJDSM010002024.1 coordinate 8,540, forward strand.
AAACTGTCCCCTAATGAAGTCATCACGGTCATCCAAATCTATGATATAAATCAAAGTGAAATCATTTTGAACTCTGCCCCTTGGTTTTTTGAACACATCGGCATAAATTGAACCCTTTGTAGCATCCCTGATACCTTGCTTGATGTAATTTGCCGTATCAAACGTCTTCCAGTTAGTTGGGAATCCATTATGACTTATGACGTCTCTGTAAAAGTTTGCGGAAGCCTTGGCAGTTCTGTCACGACTGTCCCTCTCGAAATCAACTTTGTAAAGTCCGTATTTCTTAGTATAACCAGCACCCCACTCGAAATTATCAATTAAAGACCACACAAAGTAGCCCTTAACGTTAACACTATCCATAACAGTTGCTGAAAGACAAATATTATGAAAATATTTTGTGAAGTTCGGGCTAATATGGCAACAATATCAATTGTCGTAAGAAATATTCCCTTTTATTGTCATTATATTGTATGCTCCAATCATGAACTTGCCAACCATAAGTATCAAGAAAAATATTTACCAGTTAGAACCTGGTTAATGTAATTCCTGAGAAAGTTAACGCGAATCTGATCTAGAAGTGTTCCACAGTCACCAACACCATTTTCTGTGACGTAGACAACAGGAGGATTATACTTCGTTTTGATGTATTTTAAAAGTTCTCGAATTCCTTCTGGGTAAATTTTCTTGTCATTTGGTCTGTAATACAATTGATATAGATATTAATCAATATACCTATATATGAATTGTAGTGTATCTGCATTTATTACATTTTCCTTACATATCAAAAAACATACTTTATGACGAATTTCTATGTTCAGGAATTGTTCAGTATACTATTACCCGTCCCATGACGGATCAAACGATTCCTTTACGCCGAGGTCTTTAGCATAACTGTTACCAGTTGTCATTGATGGACTATCCTCCACAAGTTTTGTCGTATAGTGATTGATTCCAAAGAAGTCAGATGAACCTATTTACAATTCATATCATTTGGATGTAAAAGAGCACATGGTATGTTAATTAATTGAACTGCTGTAGTTAAGAATACGATGGAAAATTGTAGATTTTTGTCACCTCTGTTTTCCATCATCTGATTAGAAGTGAAAGTTGGAAGACGTGATCCTGCCCTGTTTCTCATTATTTCTGGATAGTTTCCATCTCCAAATATTGGGTTCGCAAACCAGCCAAGAGTGAATTCTTTTGCTCTGTCTGCGGCTTGCATGTCTGCGGGTTGGCTTGTTTTTGACATTTTCCAGTCCGAGTTAAGTGCGATTCCTATTTTACCACCTGGTACAGATAAGGATTTATAATATTTGTAGGTTTTGACGTGCGCTAAAATCAAGTTGTGTCCAACCAAATACGGTTTAGTTCCGGGCTTCTTGATCCCAGGGGCTTGACTTCCTGTTCCATATCCGTACCAAGCAATGTCATAGGGTTCATTGATTGTAATCCACATTTTGACCTGTTCATTCATAGTTTTGAAATCATTCTCCAAAAAATGACACATAGTACGTATTAATTTTCAAACGCTTCACAACTTAGTGTATGATAGTATAGTCTATCTTACCTGTGAACCGAGTTCTTGAAACATCAATTTAGAATATTCTTCAAAAACGGAGACAATCGAACTATTTTCCCATCCACCTATATGTATCAAATGCAAAAAAAGTTTTATGTTTTTCTTCTGCAATAGGTATATATGTATTAAATCATACAAACTTTATATGACGTTTATTCTTTGTGAGGTACGAACTGAATTCATGCATTGGTTTAAAGTTCTAATACTCCCGAGTTTGGACATATTTGAAATTAAAGATGAATATCTAAAAAGCCCTATAAAGAATGCAACGTTGAGAGTAGGACAAACACGGACCCCTGTGTATACCAAAGGTGGAATCAGGTGCCCAGGAGGAGTAAGCATTCCCTGTTGACCACTTACACTTGCTATGGACCCTTTATCTTGGTCAAGTAAATTCAGTAATCAATAGTGAAAATCAACATGGACAATTGGTATGAAACACGTCAAACAGCATTCGACAGAAGGACTGGCTGTTTGTTCAATAGACCACAAAATTTGCAAAATGCTTTGAAACCCATCTTACACCAAGTGTTTAGTCAGTAGTATGTCCTGATTAAAAAATTGTTCACTCGTAGAGCATGCTCTCTTGTATCGAATCAGGAGAGAAACGTATCCATCACATGCAGGCGATGACAGAAATGAAAAAGGAAATCGTGTGAAAATAATCCTTATAATGATTCAGAGGCGTTAACTTGGTTCTGTATTTAATTTGAATATATGGAATATTTCAATATGCAAACTAGCTTGATGAATCATAGACGGATTCAAGCATTTGCTGTTTATATACATGTAATTGTTCCAAAACTATAATGAATTACATGTATTAAGTTTTAAACCCATTGCATCAACTCAATGTACTATGTGTTTCATAGCCATTGTTAAGCCGTTTTTCACACACTGATTTGACTACGGACTGTTCCGTTTACCTGATCAAGACTATGGGCTCACGGCGGGTGTGACCGGTCAACAGGGGATGCTTACTCCTCCTAGGCACCTGATCCCACCTCTGGTGTGTCCAGGGGTCCGTGAATGCCCAACTCTTGTTTTTGTATTCTATTTAGGACTTACGAGATTGGTCACTGTTCGTTATCTTTCCCTTTACATTATGATAATTGTTTGACAAATCATCACTTGTGTTCAAATTACACCGTAATGAACAAATATTTAGACTATAAATGCAATTGAATGTGATAAAGTATTAGATACTAGTATTTTAGAATTTGCAAACCGATATCCTGAAGAGCCTGTGGTAGGTCCCAGTGGTAGAGGGTCACTACTGGTTCTATGTTGTTCTTCTTCAGTTCGTTTACCAGATTTTTGTAGAATTGTATGCCTTCACCATTTTTAGAGCTCAATCTACCATTTGGCAGAACTCGACTCCAGGAAATCGAGAATCGATAATGGGTCACCTGAATTAGACGTCTTAATTAGTGAACAAACGTGTTTTTCTAATAAAAACAAAAGAAAATAGTAAGTTAATATAAGGAGATCAATTGGGCGGTTGAGTTGCTTGGTGTTGATCTTATACGGTACCAATTTTGATGCACCAGATGCGCATTTCGACAAATTATGTCTCTTAAGTGATGCTCAAACCGAAATGTTGGAAATACAAATTGTAATTAAAAATTTGAAGAGCTGAAAAATGGAGTGCCAAAGACCGGAGCCAAATATCAAATACGTTCAGTACGTAATGGATATATTCCAAAGTTTGTATCATTTGGACACCATTTCGTCGTTTAGACATTACAAAAGACATGTTTAATAGTTCTAACACATACATGGCAACATGTACACATCTTAATCGGTATATGAAGCTTAAACTGCACATTTGTACAGATCTTGCTTTGAAAGCACGTGAAGATGATAGCATTGTATTTTTAGATTTTTATCTGTACTTGTATGATACAACAGTTTTCCTTATTCTTACCCCAAGCTGTTTCAGTAATTGAACATCCTCCTTGTACTTATGATAAGAGTCGCTAGCCTTGTCTCCGTTTGATCCGTCTTTTATGTTTCCCGATACTTTGGAAAATTTATCCCAGATACTTTCTCCACGACCTTAAGGTGGAATGAAACGTTTGACAATTTTTTGCCTATGAATTCGTCATAATTATGATGAAAGATGGCAACAGCCTAAACACAATTACCTTAACGTGTTATTTTTAGGATTTTTTAAGATTTGTTATTAAAAAAACGGAAAAAAAAAAATACATTGTTTGTCCTAACCTGTCCCATTACATCAGCTCTAATTTGTATTGAAAAGTTAAGGCAAAGATTGTATATAGATAGATGAAGACACTGAAAACAAAATTTCTAATCAGTAGTAACATTATTATTTTGCAGAAAAAGCATGAACATAATAATATCAGAAATCGTCTTTTTATTATATCAGGACAGGAAAACCCACTGGAATATATTGTTAATGGAGAAGCACATATGTTAACAAATAAATATCTCAGACCAAAATTGAAATAAAAGTTTAAAAAGGAAACACATGATAATTTTTTTCAAAGAAACCATTGTATAAAATATCCATTAATAGGAGATTACCCTTCTTGAATGTATGGGAATGACATAAAGCAAGGCAACCATTTGACTTCACAAATTTAAATAATTTCGAAATTCTAGTTTATCTATGGCATTATGCTGGAATATAAGAGGTTGGATTATTACTAAACATACTATTCGAGATTGTTATTTGAAATAAAGCTCTGGGATTTACGCCTTACAGACATAGGCACCACTTGACTAATTAATCCAAGTTAAAAATAGGCTCCGTATAGAGTTATTCGCTTATATTCGCTCCAATATTGAACCCGACCATATATCAAATTATAAAGGAAGATGCTGTGAATAGTCGGAGTTCAATGTTGGGAGCGAAAATAATCGATTAAATTAAATTTTGTGCGGTTTCCTAACCTTTCTCCTCGAACTAAAACGTTAAGCCGAAAGTATAGACCGTGGTTTTCAAGCGGAAAAAGCGTCACTTAGCTATGATAGGACGAAACGTTTCATACTACCTTAAACGGACATCTGATAATGTGTAATCTTTATTTCTGAAAGTAACATTTAACAATGATCCTAGCTTATGGTAGCTCTACTCTAATGTGATTTATCAAAATTATTGGTTCAAAGTAGTAAAACTGTATTGGTTTCCACTTTATTTAGGTTAACATGATTAACAATCAAAGAAAATATTCCTGTTGTCAGCTTTTCAGACATGACACACATACAAAAACAAATGTTTCTGTCAACATCAGAAAATCACATTTTTTCATTAAATAGCATGGTAGTTAAAATGATAGAATATTCATTTCAACAGTTTGAAACATTGCTGCACTATGAATATAGATGAAATAATTGTGAATATAAAGGAAATCATTGCACAAGGAAATGCCAGTAAAGGAGTTATTGCCCTTGACAACATATTTGTAGTATACATAATTGATCATTCATTTTCAAGTTTTAAACCTTTCGATATCAAATCGTTTACCAATGTTTTTTTATTATACATAATGTATGAAGAGATGTATCTATCATGCACACGTTTTAATGAAATAAAGATTTTGCAAAAACCTATGACATCACATGAGGATGGAGCGACCTTATATGAAAAGTTTAAATAGCAAAAAATAAATAATAAATATATGAAAAATAAATAGAATAATGAAATAAAAAAGATAAATGCTAGTTTGTCATTCTGACAACGGAAAAATTCTTTCTATTTGCAACAAGACAAGCTTACTGATTCATGTCTACGACGATACCATGTTCATGTGTAACATGGACCGGACCCTCGTAACCAGTCACAAAAGCCATTGGCTTTAATTCTTGAACTCGGTGCAGCGTCATCAGAAATGAAAGTCATGTGTATTTTGATCGCAAGTCTTGCTCCATTTGACATATGCCTAGGTCAAAGGTCAAACATCAAAAACTGATAATGTCTAAGGGGAAACAAAATTCTCGAATGTCTTCTAAAGCTGAAAATCTCTAAGAGTGAAGAATTCTCGAATGTGGCGCGCAAAACAAAATGCATTACAACAGGATATTTGAAATTACAGAGCAATTTATTACAATGGTGATCGTTTTAAATATATTAAAAATCATCAATAATTGTCGCTAAATTCTGGTTGCAACTAAAAAAAATTACTAGTAACTAGTGCTTGTCTGATATTTATTGTGATTTTTTTAATTGTCCGTCTGTCTCACGATTGTTAACAACATTATCAGGTTGAAGTTTTGAAAAAAAGTCTGCTATTTGATTCACAAAATTAATGTTATTTCTCGTTTCCCAGAACAGGAACACATTCATTTGAACTTTATAATTCTTCAATATATATCCCCAAATTCAAGAGAGAAAAAAATTGTAAACAGTACTTATTACGATGTTTTGAAATGTTTATATAATTACTATAATTTAGGGGGGAAATCCACCGAACAAATATTTTACAAAAAGAAATGGTCTAAGCAGAAATGACAAAATCATGATAATTTTGAAAAAATCGATGTTTATGATTATCGTCAACACTTACCACCATCATTCCAAGCTCCCTCTGTTTGATAAGCGGAGGTAGATGCTCCCCAAGCGAAGTCACTTGGAAACTGTCCATAATAAAATGATAATGCCCCTTGAATGCACAAACCAACAAAGGCGACAATTACTAAATGCGTTGTTGCCATCGTTTGTGACAATCTTGACGAAGCAGAAGATCACACGTGAAGAATCCTTGGATATTCACACAGTATACAACCCGGTTCTGTTTGTTGCATCCAATCCCTATAGCAGCTTGTTCAACACTTTCCACCTATTTCAATCAAACAATCTTCAAATAACCATCTACAGTATTACCAAATCGTGCTATGGCATTACAAGATATAATACAAGTCCAAGAATACAGAATTTTGAAAACTTTAAATCACTAGGAAAGCTTATCTGTTCATAAGAAAGACCACACCTTTCTCAACGTCCCAATTTTATCTCGAAATTTAAGCTGCTTACCTTGCAGGAATAGATTCTCAAAGTGGGACAGTGCCACCCGTCGCACGAGAAGAGGTCAACAATTTCGTAACCAAGAAATTTAAACGTCTTGCTAGATGGTAATCATATAAAGTAACTGAAGTGCGACTTCTTTTATTAGAGGATCCCTCTCTCTATTATAGACGTCATGTTGCTGGTCGTAACTGGAATTGGGATTTTGGTGTCTTTGCAGATCTCTCTGAATTCTCAGTGCAGCGGTAAGACGTGTGTTTGTTTGTTTGTTTGTTTGTGTGTTTTATACGATTAGGTCAGCATAAATCGACTCGAGGAATGACTGGAGTCACAATATATATAATTTTTTCGGACGATCTACATATACCAAACAATAGGACTTAACACTGCATCAATGCAAGTAACGAAAATTCATATACACAGTCCTATATGTCCTTATCCTACGAAATATATAGTAACCATTTCTTATTTAATTTCGTTATTAAAGGACATATCCCATGTTTTCAAAGTACATGTATGTCAACTTTTACGCATTTTGTCTTCCTTAGTTGTATAATAATTAATTCTGATTGTTAGTTTGCCGAAATATTTCGATAATTAGCCACAATACGCCTGGAAATATAAGCCCCGATTTCAAAAAGTCTTTTTAATTAGCTAGGTAGTCACGTGGTACCGTGACGTCAGGTACGCCTTTGATATAGTAAATAGTGTTATAGATGACTGTAAAAGCTCAACCTTATTCTCTTTGAACAACCTTTATTTCGATGTTGACAAATTTCTCGAGTCTTAAAATTCAAATCGTACCATGGGATCAATTGACGACCACCATCCCCAATTCTGTTTTTCACTTTTACTGATCAAAATTTACTCTCTAATGCGATTAAAAAGTTTCACAAAATTTTTAAGGTTGTACATTGCGACAGAGGCTCATTCTACAGATCTAAGAGTTTATCATTTGTTTTTGTAAAGAAGGTTGGTTTAGTTTTCAAAGTAAATCATTAATGGATATATCACATTTCATGTACATGTATTCTTTAGATAAAATATGTCATTTAAAAGTTAAATTTGTGACAGTGCAAAATTAAGATGTTTTAAATTAGCCTTTCCCTGGTTTGTTTGTAAACTTAAGACTTGAGTCTTTGTTTACATAACACAGGGTTAAGGCTAAATTATTGCTTTTATCCTTGCATGCAGAAGGTCCAAATGTTGGTTGTCAACATTAAATGAGTTATATTTGAAATGTTTAAATAAAAAAAAAAAAAAAAACGAAAACAAACAAATAAAATTAAGAAAGCCTGAACCAGTTCCTTTAATTCTAAAACCACCCATAAAAATTTACTCAGAAAACGTTATAGACTATATTCTGTGTTACTATAAAATATTTAAAATTTCAAAACAATTTAGCGTTCCACTGTAGCGTCATACTGTAATGTCAAATCATCTAATTTATCTTATTCTTAAAACAAAAATTCAATTCTTTCGATATAAATTGATTAAGTTGAATGACAATATAGCTGAGATAGAACAGATACATGTATCTTATATAAAGCAGGGTTTTGCTCGCTCGATGTGCATTTCCCATTTGGTAAAACATTCCAAATGTCATCGGGTTTTTTTTGTATAAAATCTTTTACAACATGTATCGTAAATTATGAATACATTCAACACCTGTAGATTAATGTTTACAGTAAATAGAGAATTTCATATATATAACTTCACCAAACTTAACAGAAATGCTTCCTACCACATTACATATGCAATAGTGTAACGGGTTTTAATGTTGGCGACCATTTTAAGGCAAATTCTGATCGGTGTAAACTGGTGAATAATTCAATATATACAGGTTTTTCACACACACACACACACACAGACACACACACAGAGAGAGAGAGAGAGAGAGAGAGAGAGAGGAGAGAGAGAGAGAGAGAGAGGAGAGAGAGAGAAGAAGAGAGAGAGAGAGAGAGAGAGAGAGAAGAGAGAGAGAGAGAGAGTATTTACATGTACATGTATATATATAAATTACAGAGAGAGAGAAGAGAGAGAGAAGAGTATTTACATGTACATGTATATATAAAAAACAGAGAGAGAGAGAGAGAGAGAGAGAGAGAGAGAGAGAGTACATGAATTACATGTTCATAGCTTTTAGCTAGTGTGTTCTTGAAGTGATATAAATCACGTCCTATTCATCCTTTGGGCTGAGCCACATTCCTTGAAGTGATAACGATGTCAATATCACCGCTTTAAAACATATTCCTTTGTTGATGCTGATTAAAAATTTTATTGACTCTTTAAACAATGGCATTTTGGTTGCGATTCAGGTGCTAATAATTTTGATGAATAATTGTGCTTAATTCTTGTATCATGCATTCGTCTTTTACAGAACATATTACTACATTGTACATAATACAATACAATATGCTAGGATATTAGGATAGATTTTCATATACTATAATGGCGTCTGATCACAAATATCCGAATCCATTATCCCCTATTATTTTTCTGTACACAGAAGCCGAGTGTTTGGCTGTACGCGGTCTTTTGGGGTCATCGAAGTCCACATAATAGAGTCCGAATTTTTGGGTGTAACCACTGTTCCACTCCATATTATCCATCAAAGCCCACGCCATGTACCCTCTGACGTCACATCCGTCACGTCTTATTGCTATTATTAATGAAAAATATGAGTTATAATTTTGTTACCAAATATGTTTTTAACAATGCACAACGAGTCATTGTCGTTTTATAATCTGGTCAGTTAGTCGTTTTAAAATCAGGTCAGTTACATGTAATATTTTTCAAAAAATCAGCAAAATTAAAGGTAGTCGTAATAATCTGCTCGAAATCTTTTTCATGGTTTTCTACCTTTTAAAATCTCATTAATGTAGTAGGTGTAATATCTGGCCCTTGAATAGTCCATCAGTTCGCCTTTGTCAGATACACCATTTTCGGTTACATAAACAGGTGGGTTGCCATAGCGATCCTTGATCCATTTCAATAACCGACGAATTCCCCATGGATTCACTCGTAACCAACTTGATTCAGTCCTGATTGAGAAAGTGTTCCTCATTTCATTTTATTAACTTATCAAGCGCAAAACAAAGGGAACTATATGTACATGTACTATATAGAGGATCTTGAATGAGTGCTTATGGCATATGGAATTTATGAAATGAGTTACCGGATTTGATATTTCCCGAGCCTTGGCGAGGAAAATATTTAAATCCGGTAACGAATTTCATAAATTTCATATGCCAAAAGCACGAGTTTAAGATTCTATTTATCACACAACGATCATTAAAGGCATAATTTGCAATACTTTCTATTTCACAATCCGAATTTTTCGCTTTGTTATTGTTTGACGTCGTCAATTCGATTGTGACGTCGTCTGCAACGTCACGGTTTGAAGAAGCTGGAAATTTCTGTTACACTTATTTTCACTTCATATAAAGACACAAAATGTCCTTGGAAAACCTCGGTGACAAAACAATGTCTTTTACCATCAAAGTTTACAGTTTCGGAGGCTGATGTGCAGTTTTCAATTGATTGACCCCGTGATTGACCTACCTAATTTGCATTCTTATGAACCTTACCTACGAGTTCATATCGTTTTTTCCGAACCCGTGTTATGAACCCGGAAACAGTACAGTTTGTGTGAAAATTCGAAAAAAGCAATTAGAAATAATTATGTTTTCATGTAATTTAGTCGGATCTTATTGCTGGAGAACCATTTGGAAAACTTTGTTACCATCTTAGAAACCACGCCCTCCGAGGAATTCATTAGCAAAGGGAAACAATCCTTGACAATGGATGATATAAAAATATCAAATACAAAATGTCATTTTCATACTAGATTTGACGACGGGTAACCCCGTTTACTTTGTTTCGACTCCAGGCTCACGGCGGGTGTGACCGGTCAGCAGAGGATGCTTACTCTTCCATGGCACCTGATCCTGCCTTCGCTTTCGTCGAAGGTCCGTGTTGCCCTACACTCGATTTTGTATGTGTTTTTTTGGACTATGATTACGTTTGATACTTTGTTACTTCGCCATTTCATATACACACAGATTGTTCGCGCTCGTTATACATTGTACGATGTTTGTGGTCTTGAAACCATCATTAACGATCTCAAAAATAGATATTCCCACTCTGACTAATGAATATATGTCATTCAAATAGTGGTTAAATTGAAAATTTCCATATCAAGAGAAGTAATTATCAACCGAGACGAAGTTATATTTTTATATAATAGTTACAACAAGATAAGCATATATGATACACATTACTGGAGCTCATGGATCGATTACAAAGAAAGCTAATAAAATTATTGAATTCTCTCTGATTGCAAAAATCCCGCCACTTTTGTCTGACGTCATGACATGGGCTACTTACGTGTTCCAACACGGATCTTCTGACGTGTCAATATCTTGATCACTGTCATAACTGTGCGAGTTAATATCATGAATACTTTCACGTACGAGATTAGTTGTGTAATGGTTTAGGCCAAGGAAATCATATGCACCTACAAAAATACAAATGCTTGGTAATACCAAAATATATATGCATCTGTGTTGCAACAATTTTAAATCAATAGATTGCATTTCGAACACGCCTCCTTCCTCACACCTCTGTTTTGTTGAATCTCCTCTGGAGTAAATGAAGGTAGACGAGATTTGGGGTAGCCTTGACGTCTGCTCTTATCCGCTACTTTCCTTTTCATGACCGATGGATAGTCTCCATTTCCAAAGATAGGATTTGCAAACCACCCAAGTTTAAACTGGAGGGCTCGCTCTGCGGCGTAACGACTGGTGGTGGTATCTGTTTGGGGTTCTTTCCAGTCACAGTCTAGAGTTATGCCAACTTGTCCTATAATATGGTATTATAATAATATGATGAAAACTGTTTCTGATTGTATTTTGTTTTACGTCCTAATATTTCACTCATGAAGAGACATCGTTACCCAGCTCTAGCTGAATGTAACAGTTTCTGACAGATGCATGGCGCCGTATACGTATAGTGTAGCAAGTGGTTTTTTTTATCGTACCAACACACACCGCGACAAGAGGACCTGTTTTCAGGTCACACCTTAAAGACTTTTAAAGCTGGTCGCTTAGTGAAAGAACAGTCACGGCCTATATTAAACGCTTAATTTGACACGACATCTGGATCGGCGCCCTAGCCACCTCAATACCAAGAATGGTCTATCAAAAATGTAACGTAAATGATACCATTTTTTTTTACTTTGTATAAACTATCTATGATATAAGATTCATGTAATTTGCTAGGGTTATATCTACATGTACCTTGCTGGATAGTTTTGAATACGCTCTCGTAAGTACGGTAGGCCCGGGTGTGAGAACGGATGATGTTGTGGGCCACCTGATAGACGCCGATGTCAGGACTACGAACTGCAGGGGCAAACATCCCAATACCGTAGCCCAGCCAGGAAATCACAAAGGCCTCGTTAAATGTTATCCACAACTTTACCTGTTGAATTGAATGACAGGAATTGTTTTTTGATATAATGAATTAATTAGAACTATGAAAATAGATAACTTCAGTTACTGAGAATCTACTTTATATTTTCTTACTCGATCACCGAAGGAAGAAAAGCAGAGTCTTGCATAGTCGTTGAAGTATTCGATGATCTTATCATTCTGCCAACCCCCTATATCTTGCAATGCCTGAGGCAGGTCCCAATGATACAACGTCACCATAGGTTGTATTTTATTAGCTAAAAGTTCGTTGATCAAATTATTATAATACTCGATGCCTTTGCTGTTGATGGAATGAAGAGTACCATCCGCCATGACACGACTCCATGCGATGGAGAATCGGTAATGAGAGACCCCAAGACGGACAAGCATTTGGACATCCTCTTTGTATTTATGGTAACTGTCGCACGCAATGTCTCCTGTGTGTTGATTAGCTATTTCGCCTTTGTGTGATCTGACATCCCAGATACTTGGTCCCTTTCCTGTAGACATTGACACAATATTGCATAAAAAAGATATGAGATAATATGTTTAGAAATACGAATGCGTTGCATGAAAAGGCCAATGGAGAAAATATTCACAAACCGTCTTCATTCCATCCACCTTCGATCTGATAAGCTGAAGTAGCTGCACCCCACGCAAAGCCATGTGGAAACTGTCCCCTAATAAAATCGTCACGGTCATCCAAATCTAAGAAGATCCAAAGAATGTACTTACTTTGAGCTCTCTTAATCGTACACGAACAGATTGAGTAAGATCGTTCGTACCTTGCTGGATGTAATTTGCCACGTAAGAAGTATCCCAGTCAGCTGGGAATCCGTGATGGCTGATGACGTCCCTGTAGAAGTTAGCCGAAGCCTTGGCAGTTCTTTCGCGATCGCCTTTCTCGAAATCAACTTTGTAAAGACCATATTTCTTGGTATAACCAGCACTCCACTCGAAGTCGTCAATTAAAGACCACACAAAGTAGCCCTTAACGTTAACTTTGTCCTTGACAGTTGCTGACAAGATGAATAATATAATGGATAATTCTAAAAATTGTTTTCATATATTTTCTGAAACGTTGCTAGGGTGATCTGAAGATTTACATCAGCCATTATCATGTATCATTTGCTTACAAATTTTTGTGCAAATCTTACCAGTTAGAACTTTGTCGATGAAGTTTCGTAGATAACTAACGCGAATCTGATCTAAAAGTGTCCCACAGTCACCAACTCCGTTTTCTGTGACGTAGACAACAGGATGATTATACGTAGTATTAATGTAGTGTAGAAGTTCTCGAATTCCTTCAGGATAGATTTTGTTGTCACTCGGTCTGTGATGAAATGTAAATATTCAAAGTGAGTATCATCAGAGCAATATTTATTTACTAGATACACTATATTAACTCGAGTAACTGATAGTCAAACATTTCGAACGCATGACACGCACTGAACCATTTCAAATGGATTATGATTGTAAACATATGCCATATATATATTACCCGTCCCAACTTTGATCAAAGGATTCCTTTATGCCGAGGTCTTTCGCATAGCTGTTACCATTTACCGTTAACGGACTGTTCTCAACAACTTTGGTCGTATAGTGGTTGACTCCAAAAAAGTCGGATGAATCTGTTGATTTATGGATATTGCATGTGAAATAAACCAATGTACGAAAATGCAATACTTTTTTAGTATTCTGTAATTGGAAATGCAATGAAAAGTGTAAGTTTAATTCACCTTTATTTTCCCCCATCTGCTCAGAAGTGAAAGTTGGAAGACGTGTTCCTACTCTGTTTCTCATTACTTCTGGATAGTTTCCGTCTCCAAATATTGGGTTTGCAAACCAACCAAGAGTAAATTCTATTGCTCTCTTTGCAGCATCTTCATCTTCTTGATTTTTTGTTTTGGATATTTTCCAGTCCGAGCTCAAAGCAATTCCCACTTTCCCGCCTTGCATGGATAGCATTGACTTTGAAAGCTGATGCACCGTGACATGCGCTAAAATTAAGTTGTGTCCAACAACATAAGGTTTACTTCCGGGGTCTTTAGTCCCAGGGGCTAGATGTCCGGTTCCATATCCATACCAGGCAATCTTATATGGCTCGTTGATTGTAATCCAAATCTTGACCTTTTTTATATTTGTAATAAATTTTACAGTTACATTAGGCACACAACCTGTACTTCATTCTTATCATGACAAAAATACCCAGTATTTAAATTACATCGCATTTACAAACGTACATGTATGATTTACACTGAAAATTGCATGCTTACCTTGCCCCTCCCCCCAAAAAAACCCCAAAACAATAAAGATGTAATTTAAAGTGCTAATGCGTTAGTAGATTTACTGCTGTTTTTCTTACAACTTTAGTCATCTTACATGTGTGTACACCTTTTCGTTTGTCCTGAGCAATGGTCAGGTCGTTCCGACAATCTAATTTCTACGTGTGGATGGTCGTTATAATGTTTTGTATATTCTTGTACTTAACCTCTTATATACATTATAAATCCCAACACTGTAAGATATCGGATGTTGTTGGAACCATCCATCCATACATACACCCATTATATACTTCTTCATATTTGGATATTTTACTTAACATTGACTCTAATAGCAGACTGACAACTACATTATATGATAAGCGTGATGACTTTAACTTTGCCATCGTCAACTTTCCTTTTCTATGTAGTAATATACCACTATCACCTGCTTATGGTGTGTATATCTCCCAGTTGATTCGATACGCAAGAGCATGCTATGCGTATGCGGACTTTTTAAAGCGAGGCCAACTACTAACAAAAAAGATGATGCTGCAGGGTTATAACGAATCTCGTTTAAAGTCATCATTTCGCAAATTCTACGGTCGCTATCATGACCTTGTTTGCGATTACAAATTATCACTAAGGCCTATGTTGACTGATTTGTTTCATACCCTTTGTTAGACTGTCATTTTCCTACTAGATTTGACTACGGGTAATCCCGTTTACTTTATTTCGACTAAGGGCTCACGGCGGGTGTGACCGGTCAGCAGAGGATGCTTACTCCTCCATGGCACCTGATCCTACCTTCGCTTTTGTCGGAGGTCCGTGTTGCCCTACACTCGATTTTGCATATGTTTTTTGGATTATGATTACGTTTGACACAATGTTAACTTCGCCTTTTTGTATACACAATCTACCTATACGTTTAATATCTGACAAGTATAATTCTCCATGTAGCGATTTGACGCACCTCAGAACCAAGTTCTTCAAACATTAATCTAGAATAATCTTCGAAATAAGTAACAATGCTGCTATTCTCCCATCCGCCTACAAATATAAAGTACTAGTATTATTCTTGTCAAAATCGTTTAAAAATCAAACCATGCACATTTATTTTACACATTGCTATGTTAATTTGAAGTCGTACATTTTGATTTGAATCATATTGAAAATTTTCATTGAAGTAGTAGATATCTAAAATCTGCAAACCGATATCCTGAAGAGCCTGTGGTAGGTCCCAGTGGTAGAGGGTCACTACTGGTTCTATGTTGTTCTTCTTCAGTTCGTTTACCAGATTTTTGTAGAATTGTATGCCTTCATCATTTTTAGAACTCAGTGTACCATTTGGCAGAACTCGACTCCAAGAAATCGAGAATCGGTAATGGGTTATCTAGAATAGATATTACGATTGGTAAACAAACGGCCTTCTATGAAAACTAAACTCGTGAGAATACTTATGGTAAAAGTGTCCCAGAAAAATGGGAGCTTTCGACACGCCTATTTTGCAGACAATCATTAATGTGCAACAAAATATACCAGTTCTATATTGCAAAACGAGATATTCATATGTACAAACGGTTTCATGTTTAACGTTTTAACCGATAGTTATATGTTATCTTGCATATATTTTGAAAAAAAAAATCATTCACTGTCTTTGGGAATACATATCGTTCATGTAGTGCGTAGAAAATCAGAAATCTTCAATGCCCTACAGCGATCTCATCCGATAAAGCATATGCTCATTCTTACCCCAAGCTGTTTCAGTAATTGAACATCCTCCTTGTATTTATGGTAAGAGTCGCTAGCCTTATCTCCGTTTGATCCGTCTATTATGTTTCCCGATACGTTGGAAAATGTATCCCAGATACTTTCTCCACGACCTCAAAGGAAATATTCGGTTGTTTGTTAATGTAACATTGTATATGTATATTTGAAATATTAAGATCAAAATGGAACGAAGAAGAACTGGTGACTAGGGTCAGTTTCTTTCCAACCAGAATGCCTTCTTTGATTCTCAACAATGGCAATGCGTCATACCTACATGTCATTAGTTGTGAAAGTTACATGGATCTTCGAACATGACCTTCTAAATGGAAGTCCCGCGTCAAAATCGATAAAGAACCTTCTTTTCTACCATAGGTGATATTTCGTTGCACTCTATATAAATTTGGTAATATATTCATATGAAAAGTTCTTGAACTGCACGTTAAACATTTTCAGATAAAACATGCATTGATCCAAGAATAAGTCGTTGAAAAACTGCATTTAAAGGCCAAGTAAACCCAACTGTACCCAAGTGTATGATATTTGTTGCAGTCCATCATGGTCCTTTCATGATATGTAACTGGAAATTCGATTTCCAGAAGTAACAATCCTCAACATGTACTTATGTGTACATGGGTAACATGCTCAAATATGAACAATATCTGATAGCAGTGGAAAATGCCACAGTTAAAGACAATTACAATGCAAGATATTCTAATCACTTACCATCTTCTTTCGAGGCTCCTTCTGTTTGATAAGCGGATGTAGAAGCACCCCAAGCAAAGTCTTTTGGGAACGTTGCATGATAAAATGATGATGTGCTTCGGATGGACAAACCAAGAATGGCTATAAGAAATGATTGCCTTGCTGTCATCGTTTTAACCATCCAACAGATCACAGGCAAATATTCTTTGACTATTCACCTGGGAAAGATTGTTCTTCCAATGTTTATAGCATCCAGATCCTAGGCCACCTGTACATTGAACAGAATACGTTATACCTATCTTCAATAATAATGTAGAATGAATAATATGATATTGATTAAACATTTCAGAAAATGCTAAAATCAAAGAAAACCTTAATGGATCTTCTTTCATCAACGTTTCTCTCGAAATTTTATCTCCAAAATAAGCTCCTTATATTGTAGAAAACATGTTGATAGCGAGGCAAATCACAGATTGTGTAACCTGTTCTGTCAGATGATTGTGATATATGGTAACTGAAATGAGTCTAGGTTTGTCAGAGAGCCACTCTATTTCATACAAATCATGTTGCTAGTCGTAACAGGAATTGGGATTTTAATATCCTTAAAGATCTCTCTGAATTTAAATTCTCTGTGCAGCGGTAGGTCATTTTTGCTTTGTGTTATATGCCTTTCATCTTGCATAATCATACCAAAGTAGTAAAATTTGTCCTGGATAAACTATGTGGTTATATTAAACGAGGATTTGTTTGTTTGTCTTTACGTATGTTTTTTAATGTTCTATTTGATTATTGTTCTCTCATATCCACCAATATTGAAGGGAAGTGCCACAAGCTTTGACCTATGCCGTGAAGCTTCTTTATCATGCCAACGTTTAAAGGATCCCTGGCTTTCACGTCTAATATCGAATTTTCGGCGTATATACTATATACCTATATGTTAAACGGCTGATTCCCTGAACACCTTACTTTTTCAGATGAAAGGAGTAATGTTTATTTAAGAGCACTGTAGATAATTAGTTATAGTCTATATCTTGGACAGTGCTCTACCTGTGGATGAACACCGAATATTATGGTGGTAAATATGGGCATATATATGAAAATGATATAAAATTATGAATTTCAACGATTTTATTTTAATGTTACATATACCATGTTGAAGTATGGTACGTGGCAATAGATGGTAAAAAGTAGTAAGGCATATCACAATGGATCACACAGTACATCAACGTCCAGTAAACTGTCACTGTTCAATAATTTCAACTAAGATGAAGAAGTTCAGAAGCTGAATTTTTCAACATATACATAAACGTACATTTTAGACATTACGTATATTGTTTGATAAATAATTTGCAGCATGTACATTTTAAACAAGAAATTAATTATTTGTCAAATAATTTGTAATTCCACAAAATGAGCATAGGTTAAAATTAAAAATCTTTAAAAATATATTAATATTTTATGTAATGTTTTATAAAGGTGAAATCACAAGTAAATTTTCTCAAAGGTGAAATAGCTTTTGTAGTATAGACTATAATTGCCATCAAGACGTAACTGGTGGTATTTTTTTTAAAGTTCGGAGATCAGGGACGTCTTACGCGCAACACATCGTCGAGACCAAGATTCATCTGCAGGACCCCCCGGTTGCGAAAAATACGCCCTAACCACTATTACTACCAGGTGATCGCGACTGGAAACTTTACTAGGGGACAAAGAAATGAAAGAATCCTAAGCTTATTACAATGAGTGCGGTTTTTCCATTTTAACGACAAATTTATTTATTATATATTACATAACATTCATATCAGCATTTTCCCTGATATCGTAATGAACATACATGTACGATCGTGTTTCCCTTAATATCTTTGTTCATTATTTTTTATCTTCCTATTTTCTGTACTTCACGAATGAACAACAGCAGCATTTTAACACAATGCTTTAGATGAAATAAGGATGAGATTTCTATAACTGAGACAACTACAATCTATATCATACCATTATCGAAACAAGAAGTATAAAGGCATTAACGTAGCTCGATTTACTCTGAGGCAGTGGATATGCGCTGGTCACGTTATTTAATCTACAATTGTTGTTACACGATTTCATTCAAATTAAAATTATGGTAACTTGAACAGAAAATAATTATAAAGGAGAAGTAATGCGAAACAAAGGCGCAACAACGCTAAACAAAAGGCACAATAACGCAAAACAAAAGGCATAGTGATGGGGAACTATTGATCTCTCAACTGATTCGATACGCATTCACAAGAGTTTATTTTGCGTATTGTCTGGGTTTCTTAATCGAGACAGGCTACTGATATAAGAGAAACAAGTTGATGTCACATGTACAGGGATTTCAACAGTCTCATTTAAAGTAAGAATTTCGCAAATGGTCGTTATAACGATTTAATTCACCAAATTGATGCAACCTGTCATTGAGTAAAATGCTGTCTAACCTGTCTCATACCAAATTGTTTAGCCGCTCTTTACACACCGATTTTAACTACGGATTCCTCCGTTTACCCGATCAAGATATAGGGTTCACGGCGGGTGTGACCGGTCGACAGGGGAGGCTTACTCCTTCTAGGCACTTGACCCCACATTTTGTATATCCAGAGGTTCATGTTTGCCCAGCTCGTGATTTTGTATTCCTTATCGGAGTTATGTTATGAGATTTATCACTGTTCGCTATCTTCACCTTGTCACAGTCCATGTTGAACATTGCTGCTACCTCATTTTATAAATAGTGCACGTACATGTAGTTTGTAGAAAAAACCATGGCGTCTGCACATTAAGAATATTAACACATGGTACTTAACTTGAAATTACATCGAACAATGTCGGATACTTGTGCTTCCAGAGATTATGCCAGGCAAATATATCTTATCACCGTTCTTTTCTACGATAACAAGGTGTAAACAACCGTGACGTGATCGAATGCATTGCCTCCGAAATATAAAAAATCTAGACCTTCTACTTCAGCGAAGTTTGACGTGATTGGGTAATATTAAAATATAATCGCATTTGTTTTTTCGTCCGTGGCTCTGCTCTGGCGTGCTCATCGGACAAGTATTTTTATTTTTATTCAAACTTTAGAGTAGAAAGATCGACTACATATTTGCGTTCCATTCAGATGATTATAATTTCTTTGTCCGTCGTTTGGAATAATAATTGCCGATCCCATACCTACTACCTACATTAGACGTTATGTTAAATAATAAGAGTTCTGGATGGATGTCCTTAAGAGAAGCTAGGGTACTCCAATAATTTGAAGATGTTTACTTTCAAACAGTTGTATGAAAGTATTGTTATAGTGCAATTTCGAAGCAGAGTATCTACATTATCTACCAAAATAAGGGACACCCCCTTCACTCTACGCAGAGATAACCGCAAATCCGCGTTATTGCACCTTTTTCCCGCGTTATAACACTCGCCCACCTCCTCATTCCCGCATCTTACTCCTTTCTCTCGTATTATAACCACTTTATTTTGCATATTTAACGCCCCCCCCCCCCCCCAAAATATTTTTCATGAAAACCTTCAGTAATTGCAGCATTCAGATTGTGAAAACGTGTGAGAGTAAAGCTTTTCTAGCTGATTTTCCCCCCTGAAGCTGACTTTGTCTGACCCAGTTGAATGCTAACTGTTGTTTACTGTATCACGAGGTACATGTAATCATATTATAAATGTGGCAGTTACCGGGGATTGGCAAGATTCATTTATCTTTTTGAAATATCTCCCTACCAATGAGAGCTACATCTTATTGATTATACCTATCAAAATGACAAATTTAAACCGTTTGTCACGGTTTCATGTACACTTCCTTTAACGAGCGCTGGATTTTCTATGGCGAGTGTGCAAAAAAAAATTCATCAAACTGTCTAAACGAGAAATGAATGCCATCAATTTTCTAATTTTACACTATAGCGTACAGATACGTGTATATTATAGTTATATCTTGAACACAGCAAGAGGTGAACTCGGGCGAAGAATTATTATTCATTACCATTCAATAAATCATATTTCAAAAAAGACTACTGTAGAACGAACGCACACCCACCCATCCACGCACTTTTTTGATATTGTTCTAATGGAAATTCATTAAAATTATTAATCCATACTATTTAGAAAATGTGTCGTTTGACAATGGTATTTGTAACAAACACATGGATTGCAATGATTTCACTTCAATGATCAAGAATTGAAGTACGAAGTTTGTACTGTGCCATACAGTATATTGGATCGACATGTGTATTTTTTCTAACATATTTATCACGTATAATTTTATTGTAGCACAAACCCTGCAAAACGACAGTGAGATATTTTACGGAAAGTTTCCCGATGGCTTCATTTGGAGTGCTGCCACAGCGGCGTACCAAGTAGAAGGAGCCTGGAACGAAGATGGTATGATGAAAACTTTCTTTGTTTTGTGGCTAGAGAAACCAATTATAACATTCTTCATACAGTTCCTGAAACATTCTACATGTACTTTCCCACTTCAACGGTAAACGAAAAGCAAACGGTGCGTGAACAGTTAGAGAGAACGGTGAACGAGCGGAACGCAAAGTACACGAAACGGTGAATGCTCGATAAATTCGGAATGTTTCGCTATGCACCTACATACATGTATATCCCTTACTCGGTCGCGCCAAGCTGGTATTGCTGCCGTGTCCACCCACCACCACCGTGATTTCAGCGATCTCGTAAAATATTTTGACGAAAAGTTAAACCGATTGCAGCCCTCGCAGACTCCGAAATTTCCGTACCACTGTGGTGCGGGGCTCGAAGTGCGAAACCCACGAAAAATCGATGATAGACCGGTAGTATGGGGCTCGCAGCCCATTTGTAACAGAGGCATTAACGCGAAACTGTGAAAGGAGAGCGCACGGTGAGCGAACGAAAAGAATGGGAAAGTAGAACGTTTCAGGGACTGTAACACTTTTGAAAAAGTTTGCCCAGCTTAGCGGTAACGTGTCTATCTCAACCACTTGATGAAATACTTCTACTTGATTAATCTTCAATGTCATTTTCTTTAGACCCGGTTATTTATTGTCTATATTTATTCATATCGCAGGCAGAGGACCGAGTATCTGGGACACATTTTCACATATTAATGGACACACAGAAAATAACGACACTGGTGACGTGGCCTGTGACAGTTATCATAATTACCAACAAGATGTAGAGCTTTTAAAAGAACTAGGGGTATACGAAACGTTTAAAAGAAATTGAGATTGTTTTTAAACAGTTTTGGTATGGTTTGCAATTACACCAAGATCACTCCATCATTTATTACATAAGTGGAAGTTTATCAATGATTTTTGTTTTGCCCCATTTTACAGGTTTCCCACTATAGGTTTTCTATATCCTGGTCTCGTATTTACCCACTGGGTACCACAGAGATGTTGAACCAGAGAGGAGTGAACTATTATCACAGGCTAATTGACGCACTAAGAGCAGCTAACATTGAACCAATGGTGACCCTCTATCACTGGGATCTTCCACAGGCTCTGGAGGACGAAGGCGGATGGCTTAACGAATCCATCATTCAGCATTTTGAAAGATACACAGATTTGTGTTTCAGAGAATATGGTTCAAAGGTAACTCATCTTCATATTGCAAACCTATAACAATCCAATATGAAACGACGCGTCTGATTCTTTTTGTGTTTGCAGGTCAAAATCTGGATCACGTTTAACGAACCTTGGATTATTTCTTGGAAAGGTTACGGAAGTGGCGACTTTGCGCCTGGTAGAAGCGACAGTCCCGGAACTTATCCCTACACCGCAACACATAACATTTTAAAAGCACACGCAAAAGCCTACAGAACATACGAACGAAGTTATAAAAATAATCAGAATGGTACGCATATGGGTATACATGATCAAAGTAATTAGACACTCTTCCTTTACCTTAAAGATGTATTATTACTATTTCTTATGAATAATTGTAGGCACAGTTGGTATAGTACTGAATATTCACTGGGCAGAACCGAAGAACTCGGACGATGCCAGTCACGTGACTGCCTCTGAGACAATGATGCAGTTTGACTTCGGATGGTTTGCCAATCCTATATTTGTTGATGGTTCATACCCCAAGGTTATGGTGGAGAAAATAGGAAATAAAAGTACTGCCCAGGGTCTCACTTCCTCTAGACTCCCAGTATTCACTGACGCAGAAAAGAAAGAGATCAAAGGTGATAATAATTACTCTGTTACCTTCTTCAAATTAACCAATGACAGTCTGGGATGAGAGATAATTGTTCGTTTAATTATTTTAGGGTCTGCGGATTTCGTCGGGATTAATTTTTATACATCTTCACGTGTATTTCCTTTTCAATTTCGTGTGGATGATGTCAGCTATCAAACGGACAAAGATGTTGATTTTGATCTGGACCCGAGCTGGCCTGGGTAATTTAGTTTTTGATGCTGTTATTGCTAGGTCAGTGGAGAAAAATCAGTACTGACTCAACTGTATTAAAAAAAAGGGTTGTCTTCGTTACAATTTACAAACCAAAAATTATTTTCATGTTTCGCAGATCAGGATCAAGTTGGTTAAAGGTTACGCCATTCGCTATTCGAAAGCAACTGAAATGGATTAAAGAACGTTACAGCAATATCCCTGTTTACGTAACAGAAAATGGGGTGTCGGACAGAAACGGTTCACTAGTGGACATTCATAGAATTAATTATTACAGGGCATATATCAACGAAGTTTTGAAAGGTATATTGAGATTTTCAACTATATGAGAACTGTTGAACGTTAAGATCCATTGTCTAATTATCTGCTACTGTATAATTTCTTAGAGTGTACTACTTAAAAATGTAAATTGTATTTCTACCAATCAGTGAGACTTGGACTTGATTAAATAAATTGTCATGATTTTTAATTTTACCATTGTTAGCTATTAGGCGAGATGGGTGCAATGTCTTGGGATACACAGCTTGGTCTCTTCTGGACAACTTCGAGTGGAATAAAGGCTATGCTGAGAAGTTCGGATTGCACTACGTAGATTTCAATGATCCCAATAGGAAACGCACCCCCAAAGCGTCTGCAAGATTCTACAAACAAGTCATCGAGGAGAATGGTTTTACACCTGGTTACCCAGGAAAGGGAGGGCGTGGACTAGCTCCACAGCACGAGGAGGGTATCTACTACGACTTGTTTCCTGATGAGTTTGTATGGAGTTCAGCAACAGCGGCATATCAGGTGGAGGGAGCATGGAATGAAGACGGTACGTGGACATTTTTTGAACAGACTACTTACAAACAAGTTGTTGTTGCAGGGGTTTCAACAGTCACGTGTAAAGGCAGCATTTGGCAAATTTTATGGTCGCTACAACGACTTAGTCTGCCAGTATGGCCTGCCATTGGGTGAAATGTTGTCTGATGTGTTTCATAGCAATAGTTAAGCCGTTTTTCATACACTGATTTTGACTACGGATTACTTCGGTCATCTGATCAAGACAATGGGCTCACGGCGGGTGTGACCGGTCAACAGGGGATGCTTACTCCTCCTAGGCACCTGATCCCATCTCTGGTGTGTACAGGGGTCCGTGTTTGCCCAACTCTTGTTTTTGTATTCTATTTGGGACTTACGAGATTGATGACTGTTCGTTATTTTTGCCTTTACATCTTAACAATCGATATGAATGAATATAACATGACAAACATTATACAGTGATCTTTCTATTATAAAACAGTATAGCTAAAAATTAGGATGTCGTCTGAGCTATTTTAGAGCATTATGTTGGAAACGAATAACATGTTTTCGGGAATGCGCTGCCGATCCAATTGAACGCCGGTCCGAAATGCACCAACTATTGACCGGCGGTACACTAGATCGCTTTCAAGTTACTTGTTTAGTTCAGACAGATGAATATACATACAAAATAGTTTTAGAAATCAAATATTTAATAAAACAAGAAAATCATTTGTACAAATGTATTAGGTTATAAATGCAATTTTATTTCCTATATATCTCCTAACATTTATCTCTAAATGATAGCCTGGATACGTTGCAGATATAAACAATTTTAAAGTCAATACAGATATTTATAATACATGCATATGTACGTCTATTCTGACAGAAATAAAGTAGAGTGTAAATATAACAAAAACTTCATTATTGAAAAGTGCACTTTATCAAGTATGCTGGCACGAAGAGTAACGGCTCATGCTTCATTTATTTTCAAAAGTGTGAAATTTATTTATATAATATTTATTTATATGATATCTATTTATATAATATATTTCATTTTATATTCCTCTATTCAAGGTGATATTGTTATAGAATACATTTTAACAGAGAGCTTTTCAAATTACAATATATCAGATACAGCGGGGTGTTTTGCACCTGGAGAGACTTTCAGTGTCTTTACTCAGCTGTCGGGTATTATTTAGAATGGCTGTCTTGTTTAAATAAATTATTATCAGCAAAACTTATATGTTTACTGGTCAGACCTCTTCATACTTCATCGCATAGAAACTAAAGGATTTTGCTGTCAAAAAGTAGACCAAACTTCAAAATATTTGCTCATATTATGTTACAACGCATATATGTGTGCTTTTTAACATCACTGGGAGTTCCAAATGTTTCAAGAATGATATATCATCCGTGGACAGATCGCTGCAAGATGAAAAGAAGTTTGTTTTCCTGCGCACATAGATCCTCTGTTGGTGGGATTTAGGTTTTCTGATAAGAAACTTTACCGCGTGCCTATCTGCCTTATTTGATATTGGATAAATATATTGTCGTCGTAGTGTATGCACTTTTATTGCATTACGAATACCCTCTTGGTGTCTGTATAGTGCACATGCCATAGATTTTATTGTTTGTTGGAAATAAATGTATTAATCACCGAATTATGATATATACAAATGGTAGTATACCGATGATTCAAAACAGATCGATGGATAATGATAAATTACACACAATTTGAAACGGTCGCAATGGGCTAAAGTGTAGTGATTAATCATAAGGCCCGGGCTCTGTTCTCTATCAATTTAAACAATATTTTATTCACAAACAATGAATGGGATTGGGCAGCAGGCATAGCCTATTTTAGCCCGTTCTCTGGTTCATGATTCTGGTACCGCGTGCATGTCTTAGGATTACTGTACGTAGTTCTTTATTCTGGCCCCAAGACCACAAACTGAGAATAAACTTAAGTCTAAATTTTGATTACTTATATCTTAAGATTTATAGCACATATGTTTGAATATACCATCATAGTTTTAAAAAGAAATCAAATGCAAACAAATACTGAAAATTTTATTTCTTTATGAAATTTATTTCAAAAGTTAGTTGGATTTGAAATTTAGACTTAAGTCTATTCTCAGTTTATGGTCTTGAGGCCAGGTCTGCGTCCATCTTTAGACATTTAACATACATATGTATCTATAGACAGTGCCCGCTCGCTCCATCGCCTACCGCCTGACATCGGAACCGAATTTGCCTTAATAAAGAACCTCGTTGCTTCGAATGTTAGCGTCATGTACATGTATATAGGTCGAAATGTGGGACATCCGATGGGTACCTGCATACGTGAAACCAAGCAACAAATACACCCGCAATTTTATTTTAATGTAGAATCGAACTTGAGTTAACGTCAGATTGTATCGCAAATAGGATCATTATAACGACCACAGAATTTGTGAAATCCTGATTTTAAACGAGATAGTTGAAGATTTACAATATATTTGGAGTATTGCAGACATTGTTTGAAATTTAGATTCTTTTAAATCATGTCGTTTTTGAATTTTATTTAGATACAATTATTATTTTCTGTCTGTTGTTGCTTTTAAAATATAAATCCTTTCCGGTATCAATTTCGATGCACCAGATGCGCATTTCAACTAATTATGTCTCTTCAGTGATGCTCATACCGAAATATTGGAAATCCGAAACATGAATCGAAATTAAAAAAAAAACTTTAAAGAGCAACTGATCAATGTAGTGCCAAAGATTGGTGCCAAATACGTTGAAGGATCAGAATTATGACTGAGGGAGAAAATCCTAAATTTTGAAATATTTTTTTTTATTTTTACAATTGCAGTTAAAATATATATCCGTATGTTCAAGCTAGTAACATAGTACATAGCTACTGGGCTGTAGAGACCCAATTATGAAGTCTCGTTTAAAGTGAGCATTTCGCAATTGCTATGACCGTTTTAATGATCTAATTTGCCAATGCAACCTGTCATTGGGTCAAATGCTGTCTGACGTGTTTCATACAAAGCGTTTACACTGAATTTGATTACGGATTACCATGTATACCTGATCAAGATAAGATCTCAACGGTAGGTGTGACCATTTGACATTGTATTCTGTACACGAATTACGAGTTGTTCTAGGCCTTTTTATGGATGTAAACTCTTTTGTAATTTTGTTCAAATTATGAAACGTCATTTAATGAATACATTATATATGATATATATACGTGATGACTTTAACTTTATAATCGTCAACTTTTCTTTTTAGCTCACCTGAACCGAGCTATTCTGATCGCCTTTTGTCCGTTCGTCCTGTCTGTTTGTCTGTTGTTCTGTCTGTCTGTTAACTTTTCACATTTTCGACTTCTTCTTAAGAACCGCTGGGCAAATTCAACCAAACTAGGTACAAATCATCCTTGGGTGAGGGGGATTCAAGTTTGTTCAAATGAAGGACCAGACCCCCATCAAAGGGGAGATAATCACAAAAATGCAAAAAAAGGGTGGGGTCATTTAAAAATCTTTTTCTCAAGAACACTGGGCCAGAAAAACTGAAATTCATATGAAAGCTTCCTGATATAGTGAGATACAAGTTTGTTCAAATCATGACCCCGGGGGTACGATGAGGCCACAATAGGGGATCAAAGTTTACATATGATTATATAGGGAAAATCTTTAAAAATCTTCTTAAGAACCACTGGGCCAGAAAGGCTGAAATTTATATGAAAGCTTCATGATATGGTGTAGATTCAGTTTGTTCAAACCATGACTCCCGGGGGTACGATGGGGACCCAATAGGGGATCAAAGTTTTACATATGATTATGTAGGGAAAATCTTTTAAAATTTTCTTCCAAAGAACCACTGGGCCAGAAAAGCTTCCTGATATATTGAAGATAAAAGTTTGTTCAAATCATGACCCCCAGGGGAATGTGGGGCTACAATAAGGGATTAATATTTTACATGCAAGTATCTAGGGAAATTCTTTTACCAATTGTCTTCATTAAACCAGACGAGTGGATATTTACCTGAAAGCTTCCCGATATGGAGTAGATTTAAGTTTGTTTAGACAATGCCCCCCCCCCGCTTTTTTTCCCAAGGGTTGGGTGGGGCCACAATAGGAAAGTTGCCTCTACTGCTCTTCTTAATGAAGCAGTGCTCAGGTGAGCGATGTGGCCCATGGGCCTCATGTTTATGTAGTAATGTAGCACTATCATCTGCTTATGGTGTGTTGATTAGATACACAAAAGGATACCATACGTATGAGGACGTTTTAAAGCGTACATGTACTAACTAAAAAGTTGATGTTGCAGGGTTATAACGATTCTCGTTTAAAGTCATCATTTCGCAAATTCTACGGTCGCTATAATGACCTTGTTTGCGATTACAAATGATCACTAAGTCATAGATTTGTTTCATACCCTTTGTTAGACTATTTTGTACTAGATTTGACAACGGGTAATCCCGTTTACCTTGTTCACCTGATCCTGCCTTTGCTTTTGTCGGAGGTCCGTGTTGCTCTACACTCGATTTTGTATATTTGATTACGTTTAACACATCATTTACGTCGCCAATTTATATTGCAATATTCTGTTCTGGCACTTTATTGAAACCCTTTCTCTAAGCTGTAATTATTCTGCATACTATGATCCCTAAAGCCTGAGAGAGAGAGAGAGAGAGAGAGAGGAGAGAGAGAGAGAGAGAGAGAGAGAGAGAGAGAGAGAGAGAGAGAGAGAGAGAGAGGAGAGAGAGAGAGAGAGAGAGAGAGAGAGAGAGAGAGAGAGAGAGAGAGGAGAGGAGAGAGAGAGAGAATGAAATGGAATATAGATGGGTTCTTTCCTAGGACTCTTGTGTTATTGTGTGCGCCTTCTTGGATATACGTCTTCACTTACATGTTTACTATAGATTTTTGAATATTCATAATTATTAGCACTTGTAACTTAAGTAATGATATGAAACTAGAAACAGATAAAGATATAGCTACGCACAATTTATATGTGAAATCAATGCCATGTATCTATTCAATGTAGTTGTACTAAGATGTGACGCATATGTCTAATCCAGTGGGCCCTGGGCACCATAAGAGAGAACTAAGGGGCCTCTGGGGAGACTTTGCACCTATTTTATATATGTAATTTGAAAATGATTAAAACATTAGAAAAGTATAGCTGAATGTCTTTTAAAAATTTGTCCTTCATAATATCCATGAATGACCAAATTGTGTGTCGTTTGCAAAATGTTCGACGTACCCTACACAAAATGCTTTGCAAATGCATGGCGATGGTACAATTGTAATTAACCCATGTGCATTCTACATATTTTCAGGAAAAGGACCGAGTATCTGGGATGTAAAGGCTCACGAAAAAGATTACATCAACAACAATGACAATGGTGACGTGGCATGCGACAGTTACCATAAATACAAGGAGGATGTCCGCCTGTTGAAAGAATTAGGGGTATTTATACATTATGAGGTTAAATAAATGGTTATCACTGTACTTCGCAGAACAAGGGGTATATTGAGGTTTTGTATGGAATGTTTACTTACCCCATGTTTTCCACGGTATAATTCCACGTCAGTCTAGCAGTTGAAATAATTAAATGTCATATCACTACCTAATTACTGTATTGTCTATATACAAAACATCTAGGAAAATGGAAAGAGGTGACTTAAAATACTGTGACTTCAGTGTCAGCTGAAAAGACACTGTTTTGCAAACGAGTTATACCTTAAGTTGATACTTTAATGAATGTTATATATACTATAGTATTTTAAAAATATACAATTTTTTTTCACATGATCACTGTTCGTTATCTTCATGTTTTCAGTTATTAATAAAAACGAAACAAGTCTTATTCTTATATAATTTTTTGTAGGTTTCACACTATCGATTTTCTATCTCTTGGCCACGTATCTTCCCCAACGGCACAAGAGCAAGTAAAAATCAAAAGGGTGTGCAGTATTACCATAACCTTATAGAGGAATTGCAAAAGGCAAACATAAAACCAATGATTACCTTGTATCACTGGGATCTGCCCCAGGCCCTGGAGGAGAACGAGGGAGGATGGATGAATGAATCCATCGTTAACCGCTTCCGAGACTACGCCAACTTCTGTTTCAATGAATACGGGGATAAAGTGAAATTGTGGCTAACATTCAACGAGCCCTGGATAGTATCCTGGTTAGGATACGGTGTGGCAAGTTTTGCGCCAAATAAATACGGACCAGGAACAAATACATACATTGTGTCACACAACCTTATAAAGTCACATGTGGCAGCGTATCATCTTTACAATAATACTTACAAAGAAAAACAAAAAGGTTAAGTACATATACATGTATAAATATATAAGCAGTGTTATATCAATTTATGCTAACACACAAATCACCCTCCTATTTTTTTTTATTTCATGGTAGATTTGTATTTGAAATAGGAGCTGTTGGGATCACTTTAAACGTTGGCTGGGCGGAACCAGAAGATCCATATAATCCGGAACACCTAGAGGCCTCCGAAAGGGACATACTTTTCAACTTTGGATGGTTTGCTCATCCCGTTGTGTATGGCAACTATCCACAAGTCATGATTGATAGAGTTCGAGAGAAAAGTATAAAACAGAATCTTAATGAAAGCAGACTTCCAGAATTTACCAAAGACGAACAGCGGTCTATGAAAGGTTTTCTAAGCTCTTTTAAAACATACCATATCTTTGCACATGCAGATGTATTAATTAATTCACTAGATGGTTGATTGTTTGTACAACAGGTGCTACTGATTTCTTGGGGATGAACTTCTATACCTCTAGCATTGTCTATCCAAATGACGAAAGAACTGATATCAGCTATGACGCAGATAAAGGAACTGGGGGTAAATCAGATCCATCGTGGGTTGGGTTAGTAAGATTGTAGCACTAAAGTAACTTGCATATAAACACAATTTTCAAATCTGAACCCTGTGTAGATTGTGCTACGATAATATATTCATTTACTTGTGTTCTCTTGTCAAACAGATCTGGTTCTGGTTGGTTGAAAGTTACTCCGTTTGGCCTGCGAAAAATGTTGAACTGGGTAAACGCTCACTACAACAATATGCCCGTGTACGTCACTGAGAATGGAATATCAGACAAAAACGGATCTCTGACAGATTTCCATAGAATTCATTATTACAGAACTTATATAAACGAGATGCTAAAGGGTATGTTCTAATAATCGTCTGCTGTTGTTTCATTCTCTATTTCTCTTTTTGCTCCTACTGAATACAGACGCTTAAGAAAAGTTCAAAACTATAATGTAGACATAATAGCTTTGATGAATAGGAAATAAGTTTGTTGTGCGATAAGTTTTAACATTTATTTTCTAGCTATTAAGCTAGATGGATGTAACGTGAAAGGATACACAGCGTGGTCTTTGATGGATAATCTGGAATGGCGGTCTGGATACTCGGAACGTTTCGGACTTCATTATGTTGATTTCAACGATAAAAACAGAACAAGAACTCCGAAGGCGTCAGCTCGATTTTACAAACAACTGATCGCTGAAAATGGTTTCAAACCAGGATATTCAAGCATAGGAGGTCGTGGTACAGCTCCAGCATTAGAAAGCGAGTTTTATTTTGACACTTTTCCTGACGATTTCGTTTGGAGCACAGCTACTGCTGCATATCAAGTAGAGGGAGGATGGAATGAAGATGGTAATTATAAAGAAATTGATAGATTAAGAAATCAAACAAAATGACATGTTCAAAAGAATAAATAGATAGGCTATCAACAATCTAGGGAAATTCGAAAATGATTACACATTTAGATATGTAGAAGTAAATTATATCTTTTTCGTGTTATCCCACATAATTTTTCAAAAGTATACAAATTTTCACACACTGATTTGATTACGGATTGTTCCGTTTGCCTGATCAAGACTATGGGCTCACGGCAGGTGCGACCGGTCAACAGGGGATGCTTACTCCTCCTAGGCACCTGATCCCACCTCTGGTGTGTTCAGGGGTCCGTGTTTGCCCAACTCTTGTTTTTGTATTCTATTTAGGACTTGCGAGATTGATCACTGTGACTTAGCTGACCTATTGCAATTGGTCTGCGTCTGTTTTTGTGGCAAAAACTAAAAAAATGACCGATTTTCAAATGTGTCCTTCTCTGCAACCGCATATCTGTAAGGAAAACTTAATGAATAGTCATTTAGAGAGGATGGTCTCTACTGAAAGTGCACATTTCATGATCTCTGGAGCAGAGGGTTTGACTTCAGGACATGGCCAAACGTGGCATATCATGTTTTTGTGCATATCTTATACTAGGCAAAGGGGTTAAATGTATTTATCATTTGAAAGACGTATCTAATTTGGCTGATACAGTATAAAAACTAATTGCATATTCAGGAAAAGCAGACAGGGATTTACCAAACGTGTGAATTTCGCAAACCAGTTTCGTTTCAAGAGCGGATCCCAAATAGCCACATAGTGTTAATGTAACACCTACTCACATGTTCACTCATATGTCGATTTGATATATCCCAGTGAACTGGAAAGAAAAGGCACCACATAGTCCTCTACATCTCCTTCATACTTAGATATTTATTAAACATAGCCATTAACGGCAAACTAATAAACCAACTTCATGACAAACGGGATGATGTCAGCTTTTCCGTTGTCAGCCTTTCATACTATATATTTTTGTGAAGATTGGTAGACACAGGCGCTTGACGTTTCAAATAAACCCCTATAATAAAAAAAAAATTATTCCTGTGTACTAACTTATTGAAAAGTTTATAGTACACAGGAATGATGTTTTTTAAAATTATATTTATTTGAAACGTCAAGCGCCTGTGTTGGTAGAATATTTTCTGGTTTCAATAACGGGTTTTTTTTTGGCAAGATATTTTTGTAAAGTTTAGGAATCCAGTATAGGTACGACAGCTCATATTCATCCATCCCACCAACCAGGATATGAAAAGTATTTAAAACAAAAACATGATTTTGAAGAATTTCATCATTTGAAAGAGTAGATTGTAAATCAATAGAACATAAAATTCTCCAGTTTGGTCTGTGCTCTCCAATCATTGGTGTAGTGTTGTTTGGTTTTTTTCTCCTCGTAATATTGGCATATTGTTCTCGTAAATACCTCGTAGGATAACTCCAGTCCTAATAAATTATATAGATTAGTATTTGTATAGCAGAATAAATCCATTAAAATTCGCCTGATTAATAAATCTAAATAACATGTCTAAGTATGTATAAACCCAGCCCATATCATTCTTCCCTATGAAGGAAGCAAAAGGAAACAAATCAAATTCAAAGTTTTGAAAGACCACACAGCATATTATTTAAGTAGCAAAACATAAATCATTATCATCAAAGTGTAAGATATTGTAAATAGTGGTGCTCTCCAGCAACTCATGAATTGCATAAGACTGTAAATTTAACAAAGATATGTTCGCTATCACAAAAGCTCACGTGACAAATTGCTGATCTGCTGAGAAGTGTATATTTCTTAGGTACAGATAACGTTTAGGGTTAATATAAAGCTCTAAGCGTTTATGTTGTGTTTGTAGCATAGTCCAAAAACTGTGCCACTAAGTTTGCCATTTCGATGTGTTTGAAAAGTTTAATAGTGTAGCCCTATACATATTAATCGTCTACAAATTGTCCTATTGTGGCACTGCAATTTTACCATCTCTCTGATAAAGTTGACCAGCAATACTAGCAGAATGCCCCATATATCGTGACCCATATATGTCATAAAACCCTAACCGTACAACGGTACATGTGTATTTAAATATAATATAATGTAAAATTTCCAATAACAATGTATAAATTCGTATGAAAATTCCACTGTCCATTTATTTGTAAATTGGATAGCTTTTAAAGTTGCCATGAACGTACCAATCAATCATTAAAGTACTCATCGTATTCACATATTATACAGATACTGGAGAAACATCAAAATGGCATGGTAAGATAAATACAAATGAAAAATACATGTGCAGAATGATATACCTCTTATGAACCTGGAGAAATGAGTTTTTCTAATATTGCTTTGAAAAATATCACCGAATAGAGACCTAGACCTTTTAAGTACCGCAATTTAAAATGGATTGATTGACTGGAGTGTTATGGCCTTTGGTAATAGTTAAGTCGTTGGGAGATGTCCGAGGCTTTAGAGGAAGTGCCAAAAATTTATAAAGTAGTGATTACGAACAGTGATCAATCTCATAAATTCTGAAAAGAATACAAAACACGGACCCCTGGACGCACTATCCACTCAAAGTTATTTAGCACTGATGATTTTTTATTATGCGGAAGCCTACCTAAGATTTTATTGTATCATTTAGGTACTACCATTTTGAACAAATAAGGAATGTCATGGCCACGGATATAATCATCTAGTCTAGGAATATAAACAATGTCTGAAGATAAAAACTATGTAGCATGTTTGTTGTGTTTCAGGCCGAGGACCAAGCATCTGGGATACGTTTGCCCATCAACCGAATATTATGGACAAAAACGCAACAGGCGATATAGCATGCGACAGTTATCATAAGTATGAAGAAGATGTGCGATTACTCAAAAATCTTGGGGTATGATTTTTCAGTCGTTGAAAAGTATTGTGCATTAATTTGTTTTACGATTTTGGATAACATGTATTTTGTCAAAGTAACATGGTGACACGAATCGATGAATGATGATGCCACTTAATTCACTGCAGGTCTCACACTATCGATTCTCCATCTCGTGGTCCAGAGTTCTACCAGACGGAACGACTTCATATGTCAACGAGCGGGGAGTACGATATTATAACAACTTGATTGATGAGTTACTAAGAAACAATATCCGGCCGATGGTGACTTTGTACCATTGGGATCTTCCCCAGGCTCTTGAAGATAAGGGCGGGTGGCTCAATGAAACAATGGTGGATTATTTCCAGGCATATGCTGAATTTTGTTTCAAGAGGTTTGGAGATAGGGTAAGCAATAAGTAAATGAACCAATGTTAGTTCTATTGAACGGTGCATTTCTAAGAAAAT
Source organism: Ostrea lurida (assembly GCA_903981925.1). Classification (NCBI taxonomy): domain Eukaryota; kingdom Metazoa; phylum Mollusca; class Bivalvia; order Ostreida; family Ostreidae; genus Ostrea; species Ostrea lurida. The sequence continues at coordinate 43,550 of CAJDSM010002024.1, forward strand.
TAATTTTCAATGATAAAAGTATCCATCCAAAGAACTAAGACATTTCTCAGCCGTATCATTTTCTTCAGAAACATACTCAAAGTTAGAGTTTACTCTAATGTTAACTGACTTGTATTTAAAGGTGAAGCTATGGATATCCTTCAATGAACCATGGATCGTATCTTGGCTTGGATATGGTGTATCCACGTTTGCCCCTGCCAAATGGGGACCTGGCACCAACACTTACATCGTCACTCACAATCTAATAAAAGCACACGCCAAGGCATTCCATACTTATAATAATACTTACAGAGCTACGCAAAATGGTGAGTATCGTAATTGTTAACATATGCTATATCGCAATGTTCCATCTCACTTGGAATCATGTGTTTGTGTATATAGTTTTCGATCTACACTGTCTGTGTCTGCAAAAATAATTACCAAGGTAATAAATTTTGAATGGATGATGACAGGGTTTTTTCATATTTCTTGTGACAGTTATTTTGATACCAAAATGTTTGATTTTGTGACTTTCACCTTAAAGTTTGACTTGCTTTTGAAAAACTTCAGTCTTGGCGATAACGTTTGATAGGATAACGACAGAACTATCACATATCTTGGTACCAATATATTTACCTCATGACCTTGCATTTTACCTACTTTTTAAAAAATTAACATTCATGTAACATATATCTAAAGGCAATTCATCTAGGTCAAGTGCACAGATATATAATATCCTCCATTTTATAGGCTTTTTCACACTTTTACCATCGAAGAGTTTCGGTATTTGTAAAATAGTGCTTTGTCGTCAAAGGAATGCTGATTTGGATACAAATGATGTAACTAATGTGTGATTTGTACCTTAGGTCAGTTTGGAATAACATTGAACGTTGGTTGGTCAGAGCCACTTGATCCATTCAATCCAACTCATTTAGCAGCCTCAGAGAGGGCGCTACAGTTCGACTTCGGTTGGTTCGCTCACCCCATTGTTATCAATGGCAACTATCCACAGGTGATGCTTGATAAAGTTGCATACAAGAGCAACATTCAAATTTTTTCAAGCACCAGGCTAACACCATTCACAGAGGATGAACAACGTTTGATCAAAGGTAAAAAAAAACATTGTTTGACAATAATATTATCATACAAAAGAACCTAAAATCATAGGAATATTTTGATTCTGATCCACTGTATGGCTTCTGTAGGTACCACGGACTTCTTGGGTTTGAATTTCTACACTTCTTCTGTGGTTTACCCAGAAGACAAAGGATTCACTGACATTAGCTATGATGCAGATAAAGACGTCGGGGGCCGACAAGAGTCTAGTTGGCTGGGGTAAACTATTTTCTCATTCAGTAACACTCAGTGCTTGATCTAAAAGCCATTTTTATGTCCATGTTCTTAATTTGAGCTACCTTTTAATGAGCTAATGTAATAGAGGCACTGTTTTGTGAGTCGATATAAATTCTAAGTGGATTTTTTTATCTAGGTCTGGTTCCGGGTGGTTGAAGGTCACGCCCTTCGGATTGCGTAAAATACTAAACTGGATCAGGAATACGTACAATAACATACCAGTGTATGTGACAGAAAATGGTGTCTCCGACCGGAATGGATCTCTTGTAGACTACCATAGAATACATTTCTACAGATCGTATATAAATGAAATGCTCAAAGGTAACTCTATAAATGGTAATGTTGGTTTGTGTTAGAGGCGATATTAAAAGATCTATGTCTGATAAAAATGTGAATTCAAATATTTAGGGGAGGGGGATAACGACTTCATTAGGTTTCTGTCCTCCGACATCGATTACACATAATGTTACATTTCAATGTGTATTTAATAGTTTTATATACACTTTCATTTGTGAACAAACAGTAGAAAAGGTATACAAAGTACAGTTTTTTTATACTCATATATTAGTACTTCTTAATCGATCAGTTTCAACATTCACCATATTTATTCATTGTGTCGCGTTCAGCTCTCGCATGAGAGGCGACTTTGGCGTTTTGCATAGGTCTGAAAATGTATTTCGCCTATAACTGGCGACCTTTCTATATGAGTGGTAAAAATGTGTAATTCTCAATAATGCCAAATTAACAATCGCCAATTTTTTTTTTGTATACCTCTATGATTACAATTCTCAAAATCTTCGACGATCCTATAAACTTTCGTTACACGATACAGATTCTGGGCATATTTCTTGGAATTACTTCTTCGATGAAATTTTAGAACACATATACAAATGTGAGTTATTATTTTTACAAGAAAGGTACATATATGTCAATTAATTGCAGCTGTCAATTTGGATAAATGTAATGTGAAAGGATATACCGCTTGGTCACTCATGGACAACCTAGAATGGCGGGCAGGTTACTCAGAAAAGTTTGGCTTACATTACGTGAACTTCAGCGACCCAAATAGACCTCGGACAGGGAAACTCTCTGCGGAATTTTTCAAACAAGTTGTGACAGACAATGGGTTCCTGGAAGACTCGCTGACCTCGCCCGAGAACGGAAATAAGCTCGGAGTATATCGGGAACTGAAGTACCCTGACAACTTTTACCAAGGACAGTTTCCAGAGGATTTCATGTGGGGTGTGGCAACTGCCGCGACTCAAATCGAGGGAGCCAGATATGAGGATGGTAAGTATGACTAGGTATTGAGTATAAACACAGTGGTAGGAGACTGATTTTACGCCATTTTGGCAATCTTTCAGACATTCTACGGCGGTTAGATAACTGTTAAGTGTTGAAGTTTCTCTGGCAGCCCTCGGTGAGCCTACTCTTTTTCGAACATCAGGGAAACGATTTTTTGCGTGCCACGGGTGTTTTAGATTGGAAATAAAATTGGCGTTTGTTAGTATAGTCTCAAATTTTGCTGTGTTTTTAAAGGAAAAGGTATCAGTTTATTTGATTATGCTGTGGCGGAAGGAAGGAAGAATAATCTATTCCCTGAGGAAGACTGGCCAGGCGCTGCCTGTAATAGTTATACCAATTTCCTGGACGATGTCAGTTTACTGATACAGTTAAAAGTAAGTTATACATTGCTACCGCGGTGGAAGGTTGTTTCGGCAAATGCACTATGAAATGTCACAAGAATTAACATTTCTCCAAACTTGTAGGTATCGCATTATCGCTTTTCGATATCCTGGAGTAGGATTTTACCCGATGGTTCAGCAAATAATGTAAATCAATTAGGAATTGAATATTACAACAACTTGATTGATGCTTTGGTGGATGCTGGTATTGCTCCCATGGTAACCATGTACCACTCTGATATGCCGTTCGCTCTTTATCAATATGGAGGATGGACGAATGGTAGCATGGTGGATTCCTTTGAAAAATACGCAATGATTCTGTTCCGGGAATTCGGTGATCGTGTAAGTGAGAGTGAAATATATAGAATACGCAAATGAATTGAAAAAAATATTCTAAATTCTTAATATAGATATAATAAATTAATACATATGTAGTAAACAAGTTTTTATTAAGTTTTCATTATTGTAAAAAAAAAATATTCCTTTTCCCAAGTACTTGCACTCCAGTGGCGGATCCAGAGAGGTGGGGGGTTCTGGGGGTTTGTGAAAAAATGTGCTAGCAACAGTTTAAAATAACGAATTTTGAGGGTGGACTATCATTAATAGTAGAAACCCCCTTTCAAAAATTCCTGGATCCGCCTCTGCAATCACGATATATGTAAGTTTGAGTGGGTTAGTTTCTGTGTTAAGTTGTACCAGGGATACCTTGGTATTAATTAGCTTTTGTCTGTTTGACAGGTGAAGCACTGGATAACAGTGAATGATCCCTACAGTGTGGCCTACTCCAGTGCACAGTCTTATCAAGTAGCGCACAATCTAATCAAGGCGCACGGGAAAGTCTACCGCCGCTATGAAAAAGATTTCCGAGCAACACAGAATGGTATAATAAATTAATCATAATTATGTGAAATATGTTATGTAATCCACATTCTTGGTAGATATAATTATGTATTTCTTTATGCAAAGTTTGCGATGAAATACAATTTCAGATTCGCCTAATTCTGTAAATGTATTATTTGTCCAACGTAGTGTTGAAGGAACTTAAATACAATGTGGTTCGTGAGTTTACAAACTTGATTGTGCTTGTTCAACTATAAACTTATAAGCAATGTAGATGGGACAAGAAAAGCACTGAAACTTTTCCATAGTCATGCGTATTATGCTATAGCGCTGTCGTCCGTCTGGCTGCCTGTCCTTCCGTCCCTTTCACTTTATCTCCGCAACTCTTCCTAAACCCTCGGGGGATATTGATGAAACTTGGTATAAAGAACGATCACAATGTAGAGATGTACATATTGCAAGGGGAGTGCTGTCCGATGTTTTTTCAAGATGTTAGGCCCCTTGGATTTAGAATTTTCTGTGCAAAATACTTTGTCTTCGCAACTCCTCCTAAACCCTTGCGGATTTTGATGAAACTTGGTACAAAGAAAGATCACAATGTGGACATGTGCATATTACAAGGGAAATGCTGATGATGGTCCATAATATATGCGGACGTACATGTATCTCGTACCGGTTTGGCGGTGCCCTATTTTTCCGGTCACGAAGCAAAAAATCTAGGTTTGAACTACCGCACGTAAAACTAATAAAATCGGTTTATCATGTTAGGCAAATAGGTTTGGTTCCTGCACATTCATCTTCATACTGTAGATAAAACGAGAAGAGATTACTAGGAAACGAACATTCGAAAAAGCTGTAAAGTCGTTTTAGCAACAGATGCAAGAAATGCTACATGTGCATTTTGGTTGTCAAGATTTATATTCATTCATATTTCAAGTCCAATAGATCTAGTCATCGTCTTTGTATATCATGCGTAAATAATGCTATATTTCTATGTATTAAGCAACCTTCTCAGTACTACTTACATGTACCATCTTGAATCCCAATATGTAAATTGTTCCTCGCAGTTTGTTATTAATCTAATAACTGTAGCATAATGACCCTTCGGTATTATAAGCATGTGTGATCTGTTAGGGATATGATATCCTTAAATATCACTTACTATTCATTATTGCAGGAAAAATTGGTATATCTTTAAAAAACGATTGGTACGAACCCAAGCGACCAACACATCCTGGAGATATCAATGCTCACAAAAGAAGAATGGAACACACTGTAGGATTGTTTGCTTATCCGATACTTGTTAGTGGTGATTATTCGCCATACCTTCGAAATATGGTGGAGAAAAATATATCCTTAGCTGGAAGCATTATTCCATTGTTTACTGATGTGGAGAAGGTTGAAATCAAAGGTAACAATTTGTTTGTCGATAGTAAGGATGACTTCCAATGTTACTAGATGTTGTCATGATTAACAATGTTTAATGAATTTTACCTTCAGGGTCGGCTGATTTCATTGGACTTAACTTTTATTCTACATACTACATAACCGGTTCCACCGAGACTGAGTTAGGATTTGAAATTGACACAGATTCTGAAATCTCCAAAGATTCTTCTTGGACACCGTAGGTTTGATAAACGATATTGGATGAAATTAGTTGTAAATAATCGCAGATATTTAGTTCTTTATTTCGATATACGCTTTATATGATGTTTTGTTGATTTGAATATATATTTTGAATTTTAGAACAGCATTTGGAAATTATGGATCTGCTCCATATGGTCTACGAAAAATGTTAAACTGGATAAAGGACAGTTATGATAACATCCCAGTTTATGTCACAGAAAATGGATATCCGGATGATACGGGCACTCTAAACGATCTCGACAGGGCATCCATCCTTTCACGATATATAAATGAAGTTCTAAAAGGTATAATAAACAAAGTTTGAATTTTTATTATATTGGTATGTATTGATAAATGTGACGGAAGGACATTTACATCAATCTTTCTAATTTCAGCCATTAAATTAGACGACTGCAATGTGAAAGGATATACAGTTTGGTCATTAATGGATAATGTGGACTGGACATATGGAACTAAAGCTAAATTTGGACTGTATAGTGTAGATTTCAGTGATCCGAACCTACCCAGAACACCAAAATTATCCGCAAAAGTATACTCCCAAATAATCAGACAGAACGGACTAGTAAACAAGATCAGTACTTTGATTGAACCAAAACAAAATCTTGGTGTCAAGGAGAATGATCCTTATCGTCCACTTCCATTCGAAGATGAAATGTACTTGGGAACTTTTCCTGAAGGATTTGCTTGGAGCTCTGCAACGGCCGCTTATCAAGTTGAAGGGGCTTGGAATGAAGATGGTAAAACTAACTAAATGTATTTTATGATCGTTTAAACATGATTAAGAAGTTTCTTGTTTATGTTTTGCTTTTTATTTTACCTTAGGAAAGGGACCAAGTATTTGGGATATATTCTCCCACAATGGACACATCGACAATCAAGATACTGGTGATGTTGCATGCGATAGCTATCATAAATATCTAGATGATATTCAACTAATTAAGAATTTGAAGGTACACACACACAAACACACACGCATACACATACACACATGTACATGTATCTTGTAAATAACTGAAAGTTTGTTGCCTCATGTAATTCAATTTAAAGGCTCATTTACACAGCAACATTTGAACATACAAGTTCTGAAATGCATGTTAAAAGTTGCTATGTAAACACTGATAAGTCAAATACTTTGGAAACGTATGTTGGGCATAAGGAATAGATCTTGTTCTAATCAACAAGTCCAAGATGTTCATGTCTTACTTATGCATTGTTTGACATGCTGTGTAAACAGGCCTTAATGTTAGGCCACATTGTCATATACCTGAAATATGCCATATTTGACGCATGCTACAATTTTTCGTTCATTTTAGACAAGTCACTATAGATTTTCTATCTCTTGGCCCCGAATTCTACCCGACGGAACAACAAGTACCGTAAACCGTCTTGGTATTGAGTATTATAATAATTTGATCGACGCTCTAATGGATGCCGGCATTGTTCCCATGGTTACGCTATATCACTGGGATCTCCCTCAAGCTTTAATGAAAAATGGCGGATGGCAGGACGAAACAACTGTAGATCATTTTGCCGAGTACGCCAGACTTTGTTTTACGTATTTTGGAGATCGGGTAAGGAAATATTAGTACAAACAACCGTATTAAAATACAATAATGGCATCAATGTAGTTGGTACATGTATGCTTTATCAGTACAAATATCGTATTTGATATTATGTACAGGTCAAGTATTGGATAACTTTCAATGAACCGTGGGTTGTATCGCACCTTGGATATGAAACAGGAGAAATGGCACCCGGAATTAAAGGGAAAGGTGATGCAACATACATTGTTGGGCATAATTTGATAAAAGCACATGCGAAGACTTACAGATTATACGAACAGGAATTCAAAACCACCCAAAGAGGTAAGGAGATGATGTAATGATTTAAAATTCTCAGTGTGATATTTACTTTTGATATCAATGTCCATCTACGTCATGTTAGGGGATAAAAATTTAAATCGGATTACTTTGTCTAGGTGAAGTTGGGATAACCCTGAACACAGAGTGGGTTTTCCCTAAAAACATCAGTGATTCTCGTGACAAAGCTGCCGCTGAAAGAGCCATCAACTTTGAGTTTGGCTGGTTCCTTAATCCTGTCATAAATGGCGATTATCCAGAAGTCATGAAACAGCAGGTCAACAGAAAAAGCATGGATCAGAATTTCAACAAGAGTCGTCTGCCCGTTTTCACCGAGAAAGAGAAAACCTTCATTGGAGGTAGTTAGTTAATCAAAGGCCTTACTCATGTCATAACCACAGTACGGTATAGGAAATTCGTCTAAAAATTGTAGGCATTCATTACATTATGGTCTTGTATTTATTAGGTACTTTCGATTTCATTGGGATGAATTTCTATTCCTCGAGCATTGGTACATATAAGCAGACGACAGGTCAGAGCTATAATGGAGATCAGGATGTGGAGAAGTTTCAAGATCCTTCTTGGCTAGGGTAAAGTTCCTTCAAGCAGAACTTTTTTGTTAGTATATACCTTGCGTTAAAAATGCCCAAATTCAGATTAATAATCATATAAAATTATGGACATTCCAGATCGGGATCTTCATGGTTGAAAGTAACACCGACTGGAATTCGGCGTATGCTGAATTGGGTGAAATATACATATGGAGATATTCCAATTTACATAACAGAAAATGGAGTATCGGATAGAAATGAATCTTTACAGGATGAACACAGGATTTCGTATTACAAACAATACATCAACAACGTTCTGAAAGGTAATGCTCCAATGCATTTTGGAAGTTTTTAATCACAGAAATTTGAACATAACATGGAAGGTTGGAGAACTGTGGGGAAAGTTCTGATAAGTAATGGTTCCTTCTATTCTTTTCTGTTCTAGCAATACGTCTAGATGATGTAAATGTAAAAGGATACACAGCGTGGTCACTAATGGACAACTTTGAATGGGCAAGAGGGTATGCAGAACGTTTTGGTCTTCATTATGTTGATTTTGATGATCCAGAAAGACCAAGAATTCCTAAAGCCAGTGCTTTATATTACACGAAAATCATCACTGACAATGGTTTTGTAAATGAAGAAATGCCCACGACTGAACGTTCTCCCACTGCATTCCCCGAAAACAATCCTTATCGGGAACTGAGCTATGAAACTGACATGCTGTATGGAAGTTTCCCGGCAGATTTCGCTTGGAGTTCGGCTACGGCCGCGTATCAGATAGAAGGAGCATGGAATGAAGATGGTACAAGACACTACATTTGATAATTTAAATTTTCGGGGAAAATTGAAAGTATTTATATCAGTTTAATTTCAATCTATTTACCTTTAGTGTCCGTTCAAAGCATAATCTGTAATTACAGGAAAGGGCCCGGGAATCTGGGATGTGTTTTCTCACCAGCCTGGTAATGTGGACAATAATGACACCGGTGATGTGGCATGTGACAGCTACCATAAATATTTAGAAGATGTGCAACTCATCAAGAACTTAAAGGTTGGCCAAGGTTTTTGTATCCTCGATAACTTGCGAATGCGTATATTGAGACGTTGTATACCGGTACTGAAACATGGAATAGAACGTGTGTCATATGAAACAATCTGGCTATTAATGAACTTGTTTGTTTGTTTTTTTTTATTTCAGACCACTCATTACAGATTTTCGATCTCTTGGCCACGAATTCTCCCAGACGGAACAACAAAAACCATCAACCGACTTGGTATTCAGTATTATAATAACTTGATTGACGCGCTTGTGGACGCGGGTATTGTCCCTATGGTAACCCTTTATCACTGGGATCTTCCACAAGCATTGATGCAGTACGGAGGATGGCAAGGCGAAAAGACGGCAGATCTCTTCGCGGAATACGCCAGGCTTTGCTTTACAGTGTTTGGAGACAGGGTACTTTACAAGACGTGATAATTGATTTCATATATTCTTTTTAAATATTGCATAGTTATTATAGTGTTTAATTCATTAGGAGAAATAATTATGTTAATGAGTTTGGATTTATACATAAATATGAAAATGTTGATTTCATCACATGGACAACTTTTTCTTGTGCAGTTCTGCTCATTTCATCGTTCTTCAGGTTAAATTTTGGATTACACTGAACGAACCCTTCGTCGTATCTAACCATGGGTATGAAATTGGGGTGATGGCACCAGGTCTGAAAGGAAAGGGAGATAAAATCTACGCCGCAGGACACAATCTTATCAAAGCACACGCAAAAGCGTATAGAATCTACGAAAAAGACTTCAAAGATACTCAGAAGGGTATGTAAGGGTGGTGACTCTGATAACAGGTATAAAATCTATAGCTTGGTATCTCACATGTTTGTTCCCTTATAATGTTACAAAAATATCTTTAGGAGTAATTGGTATCACCATGAACACGGATTGGCAGGTTCCCAAAAATCCATCTGACCCTAAAGATTTGGCTGCATCTGATCGTGCTATCAATTTCATGTTCGGTTGGTTCCTTAATCCAGTTATGAGGGGAGATTACCCCCAGGTCATGAAAGACCAAGTGGACAGAAAAAGCCACGAGCAGGGACTCACGAAAAGCAGGCTTCCTGTTTTTACGCCCAATGAAAAGTTATATATAAAAGGTAACTCTTTATTAACACTTTCCCATTTTTTTCTTTCATCTGTTATAGAGGTGATGTAATTGTCCTTTTAATTATAGGAACATACGATTTCCTTGGAATGAACTTCTACACTTCAAACCTTGTACGTAGTATTAACACCACAGTTCAGAGTTATGTTGGTGACCAGGATGCAGAGTTTACAAAAGATCCTAAGTGGCTAGGGTGAGAGAGACGATGTCTTCGTAATCGTACATGCATTTCAAAATTTTTGATACATTGCAGTTAATATTTTTATGACTAAAAAGTCATGATAACGTATAGTAATCATGCATCCCATAAAAATACAAAGTTAAGAACAGGACAAAGACATATCCCTGGACACAGCAGAGGTGGGATCAGGTTTCTAGAAGGAGTAGACATTCCATGCTGACCGGTCACAACCGTCGTGAGTCGTATATATTTTCAGGTAAACATAGTAACCCGTTTGTAACAAAAATATGGGGTTTCAGTGTAAAGTTTCCTTGTAGATCTGGTTCAGATTGGTTAAAAGTGACCCCTGTCGGTATTCGGCGTATGCTGAACTGGGTGAAGTTTACATACGGGGACTTTCCAATTTACATCACGGAAAATGGAGTGTCTGACCGAAATGGATCTCTACAGGATGAGCATAGGATATTTTATTTCAAACATTATATTAATAATGTATTCAAAGGTGCGTATTGATTGTATTAAACGAAAATAAGCAATTGTTTCAATTTATGCACACATAACAGCTGATCAAAATACATGTAAACTGACATTTATCATTTCTTTAATGTTAAGTAGACATTGTAGTCGATCAGAAATTACGAGTTAATTATACACGATGTAAATTAACAGCCGTCTGTTCATCGGGACCAGAAAAATAGAAGACGGTCATGTTAAAAGATTATAATTGTGATTTCTTTTATGTATCTTGTAGCTATTCAACTGGATGGTGTTAACGTAAAAGGTTACACTGCTTGGTCTTTGATGGATAATTTTGAATGGGCGCGAGGCTATTCGGAACGCTTCGGACTACATTATGTTGACTTTACTAATCCTCAGAGGCCTCGAACTCCGAAAGCAAGCGCACGTTACTTCACAAAGCTCATAACAGACAATGGTTTTGTACAAGAAACCATAACTTCACCCAGCACTACTTCAGCAACTAATACACAGAGACCTGCAGTGAATGTTTGCAAACCGGAATCATCGGGTTCACCTTCCAGTAGTGCTTTTGTTTCTTTAATGATAAGCATGTTAGCAATTTTATTTTTCACAATGAAGCAATTATAATGTAGATGGGTAATTACTGTAGTTAGATATTTTGAAAATAATAAAAAATAGTCCTTTGTGTTTCTGCAGAATTTAGATGTGAGGTAGATTAGAAAACATAAGGACAAGTTTTACAATACTAAAACTTTCCCCATGTAATTGTTTTCTTTATACTACATGTACATGTGTTTATTACTGTAAGTAAATGTCAAATTAAAATATTTTTTGAATCCACTTTTGCACATTTCTATTTTATTTTCCTCTTTTATACTGTGATGAACTTGCTACACTAATATAAACTTTACAGTAGGGATGCGTCTGATTTATGTTACAAATGTAAACCAGGGAAAGATTGCAAAAGTGTTACAAAGGTGTTCTCCTTACAAGAAATAGGTCATAGAAGCGAACTGAGTGAGAATGAAATATTTAATTTATTAAATGAAAAAAGTGAAACAGCAAACAGTAACCATGCTCATAAATCCAAAAATAAGATTAGGACAAACACGGACCCCTGGATATACCAGAGGTGGGGTCAGGTGCCTAGGGGTAGTACATGTATGTATCCTCTGTTGACCGGTCACACCCGCCGTGAGTCCTATATCCCGATCAGACAAACACAGTAATCCGTAGTCAAAATGAGTGTGTAATGAACGGTCTAACGAATGGTGTGAAAAACGTCACACAACGTTCGACCTGATGACGATTCTGTTTGTATATCTACCATACAATTTGCGAATTTTTAGATATAACAATGATAAAAATAGGGTCGACAAACAAAGAAGGAAATCAGCATATATAGCACAATTTTATTTCATATTATACAAGATTTCAACACATCCGTCATGATTTACCCCAAAACAGTTATTACAAATAACAATAATTCTGATAAAATCAAAACGCAAACTTTGAAAACTTGTCCTAAAGCGTTAAAAAAACAATCATATGTCACAGAGATGTTTGCTCTTGCATAGAGTCAGTGTAAGTTTGTCACCTACCTGCAAAATAGCGTGAATTATCAGTTTCTGAACTCTATTTTTTGTGCTTGCAGATATTCAATTGATATTTGTTACATTGCTTTGTCATAACACATCGCAGATCAAATTTGAATTTTGTATTAGTCCGTTGATTTTTCAATGAATTATTACCCTTGGTCTTTTTAAAAATAGCATTTTCCTCTTTACCATAGTCTATATAATCGAACTTCGAATATTGATGCAGTCCACTACCTTTTGCAACCGGGTTGATACTTTAAAATGGCAATACTCGCAGAATATTTGTTTAATATTATTTTATAAATAGCTGTTTAACATACCAATGACTGACAGATTAATATTTTAGCTAACAGAATATTGTACTGTGGTATATTTGTCATATTTCAGCTTGTCCTTGATTTTTCATACATTGTAATTGTTGAACGAATTAACTTGAATCACTGTCGTTTTTCAGCAAGAAAGAGTATTTTTGCATGGTTTTTCCCCTCAAAAGAACGCTTATGTCAGATTTGTCGGATTTTTCTTTTTGTTTTAATCCAGTATGTAACTATCTTCAACATGTCAATATTGTATAGTGTAATTACAGCGCATATAATCCGAGCATATAATACACTTGAAACCCCTACTTTGAAAGGGCATTATTGTGATGAATATTTCAGTAAGTAGAAACTACGGTATTGGAGTTGAGCGTTGGAAAATTATCTAGTACGATTTGACATGGATGGGACAATAATCGAACTATAAAAGCAGTTTAACAAATTCTCTGTTTGTACTCAGAATATAAATTGTTTATACAAATTGTCTAAAGTTTTATTAGCTGGGTTACTTTATGCCATGTGGCTAGTTCAGTCTGTTTGTAACTCTAACCAGTCAATTTGTAGCTATTAGTCAGTTTTCAGCCAATTAATTGAAGTGTAGTTATTTGTTAGTTTCAAATACTGTAGAATCATTTTATTTCGTGGGGACCAATGTTCGTGGGTAATCGTGGGGACGTAATTTCGTGGGTAATTAATAAATAATATTTATATAGATCAAAAGGAAAATAAAACATGTTCGTGGGGATTTAAATTCGTGGGTAACAGTGACCCACGAAATCCGCGAACATTGGTCCCCCACGAAAAATGATGATTCCAAAGTAATTGCACATTACCTAAACCCTGTGGGAATTCGGTTTAGAATAAGTCCCCAGTACCCCTTGCTTGTCGTAAGAGGCGACTAAATGGAGCGGTCCTTCGGATGAGACCGCAAAAACCGAGGCCCTGTGTCACACGCAGGTGTGGCATGATAAAGATCTCTCCTTGTTCAAAGGCCAGAATCGCCTATGATAGGCCTAAATTTTGCAGCCCTTCACCGGAAATGGTGACGTTTCCTTATGAGTAAGATATTCTCGAGTGTGACGTTAAACAACATACAATCAAGCAATCATATGACCTAACTTTACAGAACAATTGATTGGCCATCCTTGAATTAGAATATTGACTAATAACTGCAAATTGACAAGTTGGTCTAGAGTTTGACACAGGCTGACTTGTCAGTCACATGACACAAAATAAAACTATGTGATGTAAAGCTTAAAGAAGCTACAAGTTACTAGAAGTGGTTTATCTTTAATTCTTTGGGCAAAACTGTAAAGATAAAGTCAATAAACATGATATATACATGTTTGTGCGTGAAATTGGCATTTACATGCATTCCAAAGCATCAGTATTTAAAATCATTATTTTTATTTTCTTCTAGTACAACATTATCGTAATCAAAATACATGTAATCAAAATACATGCAGATACAGAACATGTTACAGCAATAATTCAACAAACTTGTATCTATTTGCTACATTACAAACGGATTGTCAACCCTGAAGAGCCACGTTCACAATGTGCATATAGACACAGTGTGCTTACAAATACACAAGTGCACTTAAAATCCAGGTGAGATCTAAAGTTAGAAATACTTTAAAGTACCATGTACCTATTTTTGAATATGTCTATATCACCTAAATCTTGCGTTTGTAAAAGACATCTAGGGTTGAACTCAATCTTGCGTTCGGAGGAGACAAACTGGGTTAAATTTAACCCCTCAGCACTGCACCCGGTGTTGTTCACCAATAACAGAAAAGAATGATAAGTTGGAGATAACAGCGATCAATCTCGTAACTCCAATAAGACATACAAAATTAAGTGTTGGGCAAACACAGACCCCTGGGCATACCAGAGCTGGCTGGGATCAGGTACCCAGGAGTAGCAAGCAGCCTTGTCGAATGGAAAATAATAGAATTTATTGAATATGCATAACGGTTATATTATGCTCAACAATATATATTCAAACTGAATGCTACTCATTGTCTAAAGCAGACCACCAGCTAAGATCCTAAAGTGTTTAAATACACCACCTTATCTTGTACAGGGTCCCTTACTAATACCGCCGATTGCCTATTTCAGTCAATCTTCTAATAGATTATTAAATTATCATACTAAATGTACATTCGACACTCTGTGTTCGTTTTTTCTATATTGTGGTATAATCAGATGTCCATTCAAAAAGAGTGATTTATTAGAAATACGAAATCTCAAAGACGATCTTGCATTTAGACAACTTTAACTCACAAAGACATGCATGCAGAATTTTCAGAAATAAATGTCCTTGCCCAATAAATCACGATTGAACTTGCCAGATTCTTATCTCTCTACGTTGTAAGTAGAAACTTTGGTATTCAAAATTTTAGAATTTGAAGTCAACCTTGGATCAAATAAGTATCTATCTTAACATCAGAGAGAACAACATTTTTGAAAATACTTGCAAAAGTACATAAAAAGGCATTCAATCTTCTCAACAACGGTTACATTGTAATGATGTTAGAATATAACTTATTTGTTGAAGATGTATAAAATCAATCTGCCCTATACTGTCGCCAATCATTTGCAGTGCACTGGGTTGTTCTGAATTCCTTACCTGTAGTGATCTAAGGTATATGTACCCTCGTTAGAACAACGGTTTTATCGGGTGTAGTTCGATGTGTAAGGGAGTACTTGATACACCTGCTAACGGACACATCTAAGGGAGATGGGTGTACCAATATTTTCGCTTGGTATCCTGGTACAGATTTTCGTTATTGAGGGTAAGGAATTTTACAAGACATTTCAACATAGTAAGAAAATAATTCTGACGTATTTTGAATTTTGCATACCCCAATACTAGATAAAGGTAACTTTTCGCTATTGAGGTTAAGCAATCTTACAACTTGAAGATTTTTCAACATAGCAAAAGATAATTTTGACTTATTTCGAATTTTGCATTCCCAAATACTAGACAAAAGTAATTTTTTATTATTGAGGTTTTAAAGCAATCTTACAACTTGAAGGTATTTCAACATAGCAAAAGATAACTTAAACGTATTTCGAATTTTTGCATTCTCAAATACTAGATATGGATGACTTGATGCATAGCAGTTTGTGACTGATTAATTTTGCTTAGTAATTAATAATTTTTAATAATGAATGCAGTGTATGGATATTATCCTATGAACCACAGTGAGATTCTGTATGATCAGTTCCCGAACGACTTTATCTGGAGCGCCGCCACCGCCGCCTACCAAGTAGAAGGCGCCTGGAATGAGGACGGTATAGTTTTATATGTACATGTGTAAGAAACATGAACGATTTGTTGAAATACACTGTTATCTTGCTATTAAGTAGGACTGACATTTGGTTAGATACGGTGCACTTTAATTTAGTGTGGCAGAAACATGTTAATGAAATGAAACATTTGCGTCTTCACAGTGTTTGATAATACTGTCTTAAAATTATTAATATCTAGTAGTTTTCAAATGCATGATTTGTATTATCGTTATTGTTTTGGAATGTTATCCTCAAATGTTTGTTCTCTTGTATATTCGCACGCGTCTTTTTACATTTATACACGTGTCGTTAACTAGTTACTACTTTTAAGAAATTCATAAGGAGTACACGAAAATTGTTTTGTACTCATTGTAAATTTAATCAGTAAACGACATATAAGAAACAACAGTCTTGTATTCTTTTCAATTACTGCTGATAGGAAGAGGTCCGAGTATATGGGACACATTTTCTCACATTCCTGGCAAAACAGTGAACAATGACAATGGTGACGTAGCCTGTGACAGTTACCATAACTACCAAAGAGATGTGGAAATGCTAAAGGAACTTGGAGTAAGTTATCATACCTAAAATACAGGAAAAATACAATTATCAAATATCAATAGTTGTTAATTTTTTGTCACTTTCTAGACTTACACGATTTTTAAAACGTAATTTACGCATGAATTCGATATATTACAAGGTAATTGTACTATCCATCTGAAATAGAATGGCATGTTTCATCTAATCGGCGGGTGTGACTGGTCGACAGGGGATGGTTTCTCCTCCTAGGCACCTGATTTAAATTCTGATGTATCCTAGGGTCGATCCATTTTTGTCCAACTCTTGTTTTGTATTGTGTTTGGGACTTACAAAATTGATCACTGCTTGTTATCTTCGCCTTTTCATAAAAAGATTTTATTCATTCGATGTATAAAACAATATTATTGTATGATTGAATTAGATGGCTGCTGTCAAATATCCATGTAACTGAATAAAGACTTTTTGGAAAGATTACCGTTTAGTGAAGTCGTTGATATACCCGTTTTTCACCGCTTTGGGGTCACTTGAGTCACTCGGATGACCTTTTGCCATGATCCGATTTTATACACAAAAAGGTGAAGTTAACATTGTGTCAA